>PVLC010006508.1:0-68902 GCA_004027655.1 Graphiurus murinus | reverse complement strand
TTGTCTCTTTCTTAGTAGACTCCACGCCGGGGGCCGGCTCAGTGGCGGCTTATGCCTGGCGGCGTGGCGCCGGGGCCGCGGAGACGGGCTTCTTTGCTCTCCCTGGTCGGCCTTCCGGGTTCTGCTCAGCTGTATTCCAGTTTTCGCAGCGTTTTCCACCTTTTTGTTGCTTTTTTTCTTTTTTCAAAAAACTGGATCCGCGACTGCTTTGAATCGAGCTCACAGCGGCTCTTGAGACGTGTCTCACTCCGTCGCCATCTTCCCGGAAGTCCCCCAATTTTATCATCTTGATGATTCCCAAACCTCATGTGTCTTACTCCAGGTTGTGTTACTTACATGCCATTGTGTTACTTGGCTTTCCATTACTGTAACAAATACCTGAGATATTGAATTTATAAAAAGAAAGGTTGATTTTGGCTCACCGTCTTGAAGGTTCCAATCTTCTAATAGCTAGTACTTACCTCTCTGAAAAAGGTTGCATGGGAAGTGTTTTGAGATCTTACATGTCTAAAAATGTCTTTAGTCTTCCCACACAGTTAATTATAGTTTGACTGTAAAAAGTTTGGATTGGAAAACATTTTACCTGCTTCATTATCTTCTAGTTTTCAGTGTTGCTACTGAGAAATCCAATTTCTGTGATTCTTTATACTTTTTGGAAACTCTCTTACCCCCTTCCCTCTCACTGAAATCTTATAGAATTTTCTCTTATTCCCAGTGATGTAAAATTTCACAGTATATGTTTCTATTTTCATCTGTTGTACTGGGCTCTCAGAGTGCCTTTCAATCTGGGAACTCATGCCTTTCATCCTGGAAATCCCAATAAGATCTTTGCTGATTTCTTCTTTTTCACATAGCAAGTAGAGAGCGACTGTCTATTCAAAATCTCCTGAGCTATACCTCCTACGCCCATTTAATTTTATTGTTTATTTTGAAACAGGGTCTCACTAAATTCCTGAGGTAGGCCTTGAACCTGGGATCCTCCTGTCTTAGTCTCTCAAGTACTGGGATTTCAGATGTGTGCCACCATACCTGGCTTCAAAGTCCTTATGTTCAGATGTTGGACCTTATCTTTTTTCTTCTCTGTTTCTGAGATTTCTTTAATGTTAACTTTTTACTATTGGAGTTTTAATTTTGTCATCATATATTTAATTTCTAAGAACATAGTGAACATAGTTTTTTGTTGTTGTTGTTTGTTCGTGTGTTTTTTTGGTACTTGGGGATTGAACCCAGGGGCATTCTACCTTCAAGCTACACTCCCAGCCCGATTTTATTTTTATTTTGAAACAAGGTCTTGCTAGGTTAATGAGAGGCTCACTACTTGCTGAGGCTGCCCTCCAACCTGTGATCCATCCTCCTGTCTCAGCCTCCCAACTACTGGATTATAGGTGTGCACCACCATGCCTGGCTCCAGAACATAGTTTTTTTTTTTTTTAAATTTCTTTTTCTCTTTTCATAAACTCTTTCTCCAAGTTACTGTTTTATGTATGTATGTATGTATGTATTTATTATTTATTTATTATATCTGTCTTTCATCTAAAAGAATTGCCTCAAATGTCCTAGCAGTCTTAGGTCCTCTGTGTATATTTATGAGTGAGGTCTCCTCAAAATCCTGTGGAAACTATGGGCACAAGTGAGGCCTGTCCAATGTGGACTTCACTAGAGTGATCTGACTGGAGCATTTCTTTTTCTTTTCTTGTCTCTTTTTTTGAGAGGGGATAGAACCTGGGGGCATTCTACCTCTGAGCTACACCTCCAGCCTTATTTTATTTATTTATTTATTTATTTATTTATTTATTTATTTATTTATTTTTGTGGTACTGGGGATTGAACCCAGGGGCATTCTATCTCTGAGCTATACCCCCAGCCCTTTCTATTATTATTTTGAAACAGGGTCTTGTTAAGTTGCTAAGGGTCTTGCTAAGTTACCAAGGCTGACCTTGAACCTGCTATCCTCCTCTCAGTCTCTTAAGTACTGGGATTACAGACATGCACCACTGCACTTGGCTTGGTGCATTTCTTCTGATGTCAGTTTTGTTAGGTCATTTTAAAAAATTGGGATCAGATTCTACACGGAAGGTACCTTCAGTGTGTTGTCTAGAGGGTAAAAGTCTGGCCAACACTGTCTAGGAAGTGCGTGGAAGCAGGCCTGGGGAAGCAGCAATGGTGGGATCTCAAAGTCAGTCTGTAAACCGTCAACAACTCCTCTGCTCATATTTCTAACATGGTGTCACTACTCTCAGCTGTGCATAGTATCCCAGTGTTCTGACTCTCCAAAGAGTAAACCTCTAGCCTTCAGCCAAGGTGGGCAAGGGGCAGTGCTGAGGGAACAAGGAGATGGGGTCTAAGTATATCTTTAATAGACTTTCAGTGAGACCCTTGTGTTTAGACCTCACTTTCACTTTCAATCCCAAAGATACCCAGAGCTGTTTGAGGATTCAGCCTTCCTAGGTCCTGTAAGTCAGTTGTCCCTCTGCACATCCATCTGCTTTCCAGTTTGTATTATCATGTTGCTCTTGTCCCCATTCTACTTTCTTTGTTCTCTTTATGGTTTCTGTGGGGTTTTTGGACATAGCAGAGAATGTAATATGAAGAGCCCCACACATTGGGTCACCTCCTCATGTGCTTCCTTTAAGAGAAGTAAATTAGTGGGGCGTGGGAGTGCACACCTGAAATCCCAAATACTTGGGAGGCTGAGATAGAAGAATAGCAAGTTTGAGGCCAGTTTCAACAACTTAGTGAGACCTTATAGCAGAGGCTGAATGTCTTTGGTCTGCCATCTTTAACCAGTATTAGTTAGATTTTTTAATTGCCATGATCAAAATGCCTACCAAGAACAACTTAGAGGGGGAAAGGTTTATCTGAGCTCACGGTTTCAGAGGTGCAGTCCATGGTTGACTGACTTCAAGCAGACATCACATTGGTGGGGTGTGGTGGAGGACAGATCCTCAACTCATGGCTGCCAAAAGTAGAGAGGGAGAGAGAGGAAGGAGGGTGCCAGAGACATATATTGTCCCCCAGGTTACACCCCCAGTGACCCACCTCCTCCAGCGTCATGCCCCACCTGCCTACAGTTACCAGCAAGTAAGTCCATTCAAATGATTAATCCATCAATAGAGTTATCCATTGATGAGGTCTACTCCCTTTTGCCCTTCTTTTCAAAACCCTTTACTTTTCCATTCTACTTTCACAGGTCTCTATTACCTGCTAGTTAATCACATATTTTGACCAACTGACTGGTGCAAATAATACTCAGATAGATAACAAAGTACTCATTGCTCTCGAGAATGTAATATGAAGAGCCCCACGCATTGGGTCACCTCCTCATGTGCTTCCTTTAAAAGAAGTAAATTAGTGGGGCATGGGGGTGCACACTGGTAATCCCAAATACTTGGGAGGCTGAGATAGAAAAATAGCAAGTTTGAGGCCAGTTTCAGCAACTTAGTGAGACCTTATTTCAAAATTAAAATAATTACAATAATAATAAAGGACTGGAGGTGTAGCTCAGAGGTAGAACGCCCCTGGGTTCAATCCCTAGTACCATAAAAAAATTCCAATGAGAAGTAAATTGTTGAGAAGTAAATTGTACTGCTCTTTTGAAAACTGCTACCGCATATAGTTTGTTTCATGGAGTGGTAGGGGGTGGGAAGAATTGTTATTTTTATGTGTTCATTATTTGTTATTGACTGGTTGGCTTTTTAAAGGTGACAGGCATCATTTTTTCTTTTCTTGGAAGATGATTTGTTAAGATCATATTTAGCTCATCTGCTTTTGCTGAGGATCTTTAGGGATGACATTTAAGTTAAGTCACTCATAAACTTAGAATTTGAGAGACAGATGGTTTGTGTCCAAATTCTGATGGGATGAGGAGAATTCTGGGAGACCCGAGAGGAGGGAGCTGGCGGTGCACATCCTGGATGCCTTTCCACACCTCTGCAATCAGACCGTGCCTGTGAGGTTGTAACGCTAAACATTCGCCCATATGGAAGGTGGGTGGACACGCACTATATAGGAATGAGTAATGACGACAAAAATTGTGCAAGGGGCTGTGGAGAGGGCTAGGGATGGCGGTTTGCTTCCTGAGGATCTCTATTTCTCATTCATAAAGTTAACATACAATTTAGCTGTCTGGCTTTGATTTGCTGAAGGCTCAGGCATCCTTTGTCCTCTCTTCTTGTCTCCTCCAGTTGCTCCTGGGTTTACTTATTGCTTTTAACTGCTATTTATAACCTATAGGTAGCCATCCATGGCCAGGCCTTAGAGTGTGTTGTGCATTAAAGTTTTAGAGGCAAACACCTTCTTACTGTGTGTGGAGAAAACTGTGGCTGGTTTTTTCTTTCACAAAGGATCTGTGATAAGCATGTTACATAAAGATAGAAAAGAACAAAACATATATTTATTCTCCCTACCAACTAGTTTTTAATCTACAGTGATGGTGATGGATCTTGTGTGCCTCACACCTGGGTGAGTCATTGAGCACTTCCTTTTTATCTATGTAGGTAATGACGGAAGGAGCGTGGCTCACGAATCCCTCTTGCAGAGTAGGAGTATGTGTTTGGAAGAAGTGTTTTTAGAAACATGTTGAGGTCAGGATAAGGGACTCCAAATGACAGGTTCAGGAACTAGAAGGCGTTCCAAATGCCTTCTAAGGAGACTGAGTCCCACTAGCTAGAGGACTTTGTTTTTCTGAACACAGAGGTTTACAGGCATTAGCAACTTAAGTTTTTCTTAACAATAAAAGGAGAAGAATTTGGTTTCAATTTATGTATTGATTTTAAGTTTGTTATTTGAGACATCTTTTTTGGGTTATCTCCCTCTATGTTACTCAGTCACATGACTTCAGCTAATGCGTTGCTGGGGTACACAGTGTATGTCAGGGGCATTGATGGTCTCCTTAAGTAGATTGTGGAGAATTCAAAACTCATGTATTTTTCAGTGTGTGTTTGTGTATAGGGGGTACTTGGGATTGAACCTGGAGCCTTGCGCATGCTAGGCAAGTACTCTACCACTGTATGCATGTTTTTAAAGCATTGTTCTCTAAAGAAATTGCTCTGGGTCACTTGAGTTCCTAGACACTACCCCTCCCTGCCCCCATGTTATGTACTTACTTTCCATAGGTACACACAAAGTGTTGGAAGAACCCAGAGGATGGAGAGAGTCATGGGTGACCAGAAAAGGGCTTTATGGAGGCAGGACTTGAGGCGAACCTCAAAAGATTGGGAGTGTGTGTTAGAGAGCAATTGATGGATACAGTTTTGGGGGGATGCCAGTGAGAGGATGACCTGAGTCCCACATCAAAGGTGGAGAGGTCAAACAGATAGTTTTTTTTTTTTTTCAGTTTCAGCCAAACTGGCTCAGTTTGGCTGAATTATGGGAGAATGAGGGATAAAATCTGAGTTGCATACGGGGATCAGCAGATGAGTGCCAACTATCAACTTTCTTGTTCATTATTGGAACAAAAAACTTCTGATGATTTCAGGACCATCAAAGAGATGGCTTAGGGAGGTCAACCAGAGGAAGGTATGTGATGGTGGAGGGTAAGCTTAGAAACCAAGTTGTTTGGCTTAGTGATGCCTAATCAGAGCATTTAAAACTATCCATGCTGCAGCCCCACTGTTGAAGATTCTGAGTCAAGAGGTCTGGTGTGGCAACCAAGTCATCTGTAGTTAGAAAAAGCTCTTCAGCCAGGTGTGGTGGCACATGTTTGTAATTCCAGTACTTGAGAGGCTGAGACAGGAGGATCACAGGTTCGCAGCCAGCCTCAGCTACTTAGTGAGGCCCTCTGAAACTTAGTGAGACCCTGTTTCAAAATAAAGAATAAAAAATAGGGCTGAGGGTGTTGCTTGGAGGTAGAATATCCCTGGATTCCATCACCAGTAAAAAAAAAAATTAAAAAAAAATATGTATATATATATATTTGAAAGCCAGGCATGGTGGCACATGCTTGTAATCTCAGTACCTGGAGTACTTGAGAGGCCAAGACAGGAGATCACAGATTTGCGGCCAGCCTCAGCTACTTAGTGAGACCCAGTTTCAAAAATAAATAATAAAAATAGGGCTGGGATGTAGCTCAGAGGCAGCTCAATCCCTAGTACCACAAAAAAAAAAAAAAAAAAAAAAAAGGAAAAAGCTCTTTGCCTACTTTTGTTGCATTATCTGGTTAAAAACATCCCAAATGGAAGGTGATTGCAATAGCCCACTTTTAAAGTAATGGAACTGGATTTTTGGATTTTCGGTGGTGGCAGCGGAAATGGGATAAGAAGGGTTGAATTTGAGAGACTGTAAGACAAAAATAAGCAGAACATGAAGGGATATTAGACTGCTCTCTGCTCCAGTATATGTGATGTTCTAGATCATACCCCACTACCTGTGTGTGTCTTCCATATCAGCATCGCTGGCTTTCCCAACTCGTTCACTTTTGCATCAGCTGCCTTCATAACACTATCCCAGGAAACAGTTCCACCGACTACGTAGTTCTTTGAGAACTTTGTAGATAATTATTTTTTTAAAGGATATTTTTGCACATTGTTATTCTGACATTACCTTTATTAGCAATGTCGTAAAAGCTATTTTAATTTTGCTGCTTTGTTTTTGTTCAATTCTGCCCTTTCAAGGAGTTATAATATAGAGAGCAAAGATATTAGAAAAAAAATCCTGAAGTTTCTATTGCATAAAGATGCACGGTATCCATAAACAATGCAAGTCTAATTTGTCCTTGAACATCCTTAGAATAATGGGAGATTCAGAGGCAATATTGTTCCTGACAATACTTAAGATAGCAAGGTACTTCTTGATTTTGAGCAAAGTAGATTTAAGTCTTGTTTGGGGACTAGAAAAAAAAAAAAACAAAAAACTGGTTCCATCACAAATCCTTTATGCTGGAGCAGACAATGTTTCATTAAAGGGCAGAGAAAAAGTGCTGATGTAAACCCTTCATCTTTGGGAAGCTGATTCTTTTTGTCATGGAACAAAGACTGGTAAAAATATTCCCATTTGCAGTCATCAGGATGGAAAAACTTGAATTTGACGCACAAATGTATTTATCATACTTTGGCCCCATGACTCAGCATTTTGATCTACCTTAACTATTTTGAAAAAAAAATGAGGAATTTTTGTTTGTGAAGTAATTTATTTCTTTGGAATATTTTTTGTTTATGGCCCAGTTGACTGTGTGGCATTTTCCTAAGGCTCAGCATAAGCAAAAACATCTCAGAAATGCCAGGTTTAGGAGTGGGAGCGACTTAGCTACATCTTCTGACATCAGCTTCCAAAGGACAGCCCCCACCCTGACATGTTGGTTTTTCCAATGTTACATTTCGATAAAACACAAATTCATATGAATAATCCTTGAAGCACATTTTATGTCCAGCCTGGGTTACCTCTCTGTTTCCTCTCCTTTCAGCTTAACTTTCCAGTCATGTCTCCCACTGCCCACCAGTCATGCAGGACTCACCATTTCTGAGATCCAGTCTCGTTCACATCTTCATGCCTTTGCCCTTTTCTTACCACCTTTCCTGCCCACTTCCCTCTATCAAAATCCTATGCAATTAGTTTCAAGGTGTCTAGCACAAAGCCTTCCAGATACCCCCAGGCATGTATCACAATGTGTAATGAGCAACTCTCCTGTGCCAGGCATGGTGCCAATGTTGTGACTAAAGAAGGACAGGACACAACCCCTTCAGGGGACCTCATTTGTGCTCCTCTGGCCCTCATAGCAGATGTGCTGGGAGTGTACTGGTGATGTCAAACCACAGCACTGTTCTTTCATTCATGAAAGTCCCCTGTGAATTAATGGCTCTAGGAAGGGTGGAGATAACCTAGGACAAAGGTGACATGTTTCAGCTTTAAAGTTCAAATTTTATTTTAAAAAAAATCCATCTAATCCTTAATCCAGGTATTAGTCTTGAAAGCTAGACTTTGTTGAAAGAAAAAAAGGCTATCAAGAGACTCAGATCTTACATAGCAAGAGCCAGGCTGGATCTCTGCAGATTATAGAATTTTTTACTATGAGTGTAGGACATCGTGTAGGAAAAAGGAAAGCTACCCTCCTTCAATGCTGGGGGAGACATAGGGTGGAGAGAGAAGTTTCCATGGGAGTGATCTGGTCCCCCAGTGGGATCTGAGCCCCTACAGAGGATCCAGGAACAACCAGACGACCTAGACTCTGGGAATGTTAGGCAAGCTCTCTGCTTTCCTGGAAGACTGTGAACCTCTGAGAGAGGCCTGGATCTGGCACAGCTGTTGTGGCAGCATGGTGTGTGTAGGGGTCAAATAGCTCCCCACTCATATTTACCTGGAACCTCAGAATGTGACCTTATTTGCAAATAGGTAATGTAATTAGTTAAGAATCTTGAGATGAAACCTCCCTGGCTCTGGGGCAGGCCCTAAACCCAATGTGTCCATTACAAGAAGAGGAGAGGATGGCAGGGAAGAAGGCCATGTGCAGATGGAGGCAGAGGCTGGAGGCTGCTCCTAAGCCCAGGACTAGCAAGAGCTGCTAGAAACTGAGAGAGGCCGAAAGGATACTCCTCTGGAGACTTTGGAGGGAGCATGGCCCTGCTGACACTTTGATTTTAGACTGCTAGGCTCCAGAACTATGAGAAAATAAATGCCTGCTGCCCGAGCCACCCAGAGTGCGGCACTTTGTTGAGTAGCCATGTGGGAGCAGGGACCATGCTGGCGATGTGGGCCATGCGTGTGGTAGCCCATGCCACCTATGGGAGTGGGATTCACATGGCCCACACAGGAAAACAGATTTGCTGAAGGAGCAGGTGATAGAAAAGACTTGGGGATTCAGACAAGGGAGGCCACAGAGGAGGCCAGAGACCCAGGGCTTTAGCCCTAGGGGCAAACTGAGGGGGATCAGCCACAGAGTAGTGGGCCCAGGGTAGGACATCAGTGTCCAGATGAGACAAGGGACACCGCAGCTGTGGCTGGGGTCAGTGTGTGGACCACAAGGCTCATGTCCGATGCCACCAGGTAGGAAGTTTCCTGTACCAGCAACCATCTCGGGAAGGAAGCAGATGCCTGTCCAGAGCTCTTTTGGAAAGGGGAAGCAGATGTGATAAGGAATTTGAACTTGGAAAATGAGTGAAGATCTACTTGGAAGAAATGGTTCTAACCTAAAAGAGCCAGAGCTATTTTTTACATTGAAAATTTTAAGATTTGTGGTGGGTGGGTGTTGTCATTAAGGATTAAGTACAAGATAACAGATACAGAAAACATAGTTATAATTATTGCCTGTTTGAGTGGTGGTATATAAATGCCAAGCACAATTCCACCCCACTCCAAAATATTTACCATATTCTGTTGTATTTTCTCTCATGTTTTGTCCCCTGAATTCTAGGCTCCTTGTGGGTAGAAATGATGTTATGCATTTTTGGACAAATAATTGACTGCTGACATATAGTTTGTCTCATTGAATATTTGTGGTATGAATGAAAAATTCAAAATTATAAATAGTATTTTTAAAAAATTTCTGCTGGGCGTGGTGGCGCATGCTTATAATCCCAGCATTCGGGAGGCTGAGACCAGAGGGTCCGGGTTCACGGCCAGTCTTAACTACTTAGTGAGGCACTCCACTACTTAGTGAGACCCGGCTTCAAAATAAAGAATAAAAAATAGGGCTGGGGGTGTAGCTTGGAGGTAGAATGCCCGTGAGTTCAATCCCTAGTACTGCAAAAAAAAAAAAAAAAAAAAAAAAAAAAATTCCCCAATATCTTTCCTTCAAATTTTATAGCGTCTAGATTTTTTTTTTTTTTTTTTTTTTTTGTGGTACTGGGGATTGAACTCAGGGGCGTTCTACCTCTGAGCTATACCCCCAGCCCTATTTTTTATTATTTATTTTGAAACCGAGTCTCACTAAAAGTTGCGGAGTGCCTCACTAGGTAGCTGAGGCTGGCCTCGAACCCAGATCCTCTGGTCTCAGCCTCCCAAATGCTGGGATTACAAGCGTGTGCCACCACGCCCGGCTAGCGTCTAGATTTTCTTAGGGCCCTTTGCCTCAAACAGGCACACTGCAAGATTGTGGGGTCTGGGGGTCAGGCTCAGCATCAGGGCCAGGAGGAAGACAGTGGCTATAATTAAGAGTCTGCATGAGAATTCCCATCAGGATCTTTCCAAGCACAAGGGTCACAGCACAGTGGAAGAGTCTCCCATGTCTGTGAATTCAGTGAGGGGTGGAAGAGAGGAAGTTTGGAAACAGCATAGTCCCTGCTAGGATCTTTGCTGCTACATAAAAAAAGTTCTTAAAACTGACACAGTATAAATGAACTCAGATGTAAATAACCATTTAGAAAACAAGGAATTTGGCAAACAGAGGTGTCTGCCAAGATGTCCTGAGGAATGAGCTAGATGTTTGCACTTTTTTTTACTAGCTGGCAGCACTAGGTAACATTTATTTCTTCACTCTGACTTGATGGTGCTGATTCTAGGAGTTTAAAAAAAAAAAAGACTTTGGATTTTGGTGGTTAGCTGTGGAACCTACTGTTGGAGTAAAGACTGGCCCTAGGAATTCCCGTTCTCAATTCTGAAGATGATTTAGCATCGTCATGGACCACGCCACTAGTGATCCTTGACAAATTTTTATTTATTTTTTGCAGCCAGTTTATTGAGGATCATAATATTAATCAACCTCCCAGATTTCTGAGAGAATTGATTAAAGCGCCTGAGTTCTGGGGATGAGAGGGGCCAAGTGAGCATGATTATGACTGTGAAGAAAATCTAAAGTGCACAGCTCTGCTCAGGTGCTGCCATGAAAAAGTCTCTGAGTTCCCAACATCTCCACACTCACCCTCTGTCCAAGTCTGACCCCATGAATATGGGGGAATGTTGAAGATACAACTTGCTATAGAAACACAGGCATCATCTTGCTCATAAGCCTATATTCAGAATCAAAATAACATTTGTGTCTCTTCTGATGATGTGGAACATCTGGGGTTAAACGAAGGCAACTCACTCGCCTTTCTACCTACAGGCAAACTAATTTCTTTCTCGGTGAACTACAGGCTTCAGTTTCTTTTCAAAGCTGACTCCTGGGGGGTTTGGTTAGGGCTGTTATTTATATGAATTGTTTGCTGACATTTGAACTCCTGTATCTCAGATGGCTGCTGTGTGACTTAAAGTGATATTTCTCCCCCATACTCAAGTTTGGGCATGGTGAAAAGATTTTAACCCCAGAACATGCATAAGTTCCCAGCTTCAGGGAAAGGACTCTCAGACAGAGCAAGGTCATTCCTTTGAGTACTCTTGGAGTGGCTCTGTTGCTCACCTCTAGCTGGAGAAGCACTGAGAAGGGAGAAGGGAGCCTCTGGTGGGCATAGGAGTGCAACACGAATGCTTTCCAGCTTCTCCCAAGTGGAGGCTGGCCGCTGGCCAGTGGGACCTTACTGTTTTGTTTAGAGGTTTGAGAATCACCAGTTCATCCAAATATTTACTTTTAGAGGCTAGTGCAGAACTTGGCACACAGTAGGATAAATGGGTGAATAAGTGAAGCCCAAATTATACCATATGACCTTATGAGAGATTTTTGGACTATTTATTGGTTCCTTTGGGTTGTTTTACTTCTAAAGCTTCTTGCTGTCTTGCTGTGACTGCTCTCCATGTGAACCTGAGCAGGGAGTTGTATGTGTGTGTGTGTGTGTGTGTGTGTGTGTGTGTGTGTGCTGAAGAAACTCCTTGAGACTCAGTTTGTGCTGCGATAGCAGAATACCTGAGACCAGGTAATTTATAAAGGAAAGAAATTTATTTTCTCACAGTTCTGCATGCCAGGGAATCCAAGAGCACTGTGATAGCACTGTTACCAGAGTCCTAGGCCAGGGGCCTGGCTCCTGGGGTCCCAACAAACCAGGTTCAGCCACTTGCTCCAAAGATCAAACCAAAAAAGTCATACTGAGAAGCAGGAAAGGGACTTTAATCAATATGGCCATATTGGAAGGCCAAGTGAGATCTAGCATCTCAGCCTTGTCTTTAGGGCACTGGTGTGAGCTTTAGGTTTAAACAGAAGAATTGGGGTGGGGCAAGAGGTGTGCATAATTAAGTGGTCTGGTAGATCTTTCTTTCAGTTCTGCTCTGTGAGGTAGCTCGGACCTGCTTGAGGGGACAATCTCCATTTACTGCTCAGAACGTTTTCTGTCAGGCTTATGATCCTGGAAGGGGGCAGTCTGGTTCCCATGATTGATCCTGCTTTTGGAGAAGTTAGTGGAAGGTGTAGGGCAATGACACTGAAGACTTCTAGGCACCATTCCAGGGGTCTGAAACAGGATACACAAATTTCCCTGTAAATCTGGCCTCGGTTTTGAAAGGAGGACAAGATAGTTAACTTCAGGGCTAACAAACCTTTCATTCCTAGTTTTAGATGAACACTTCTTAAATGATTAGCATGTCTATGTGCAGAGCTAAGCAGTTCATGAAGTTGAAAGTAACAAAGGAGACACAAAATGAAGGCCGAGAGGCCAAGCTTTATCCTGCTTTCAGTTACCCACAGAGCATCTGCAGGCCTAGGTAAAGAGGCAGAGGTTTTATCAAAAGTAGCTTCTCTAAGTCCCTGTTATGCATCTGGTGTAGGCCTCCTTGCTATATCTTCACGGTTGCATTGGGGATCAAGTTTCCAGCTCATGCTTTTTGAGGGACACATTCAAATCAAAGCATTTTGTCCTTGGGTCCCAAAGTCACTTCTGTCATGCAAAATACATTCATTCTACACTAATAGCTCCCAAAATCTTAATTCATTCTGTTGGGTAGATAGGCAGACGTGAGCAAGGGGTGGGAAATAGGGCTCATTTCACTTGGAGTGACAAAGATCACCCCACCTCCTGTGATGGAAAACCCTGCCCATACCCCACTTCCTTCATGGCTTAGGTACTGATAGGAAATTTTCCAACAAGGAGGAATCAGTACAAATGCACTAAGCTGTGATGCAGAATAGCACTGACCTCCCTAAATTCATAATACATGGGGAGGGAGGTTTCCAGGTTGCATATAAAAATCCTCTACACAGAAGATGCCCTGCTGCTTCCTCTCTTGGAATGGTCCACTCTACATTCTCATCTTTCTAATACACAGTTTCTTTCTTGGGCTGGCCCACTTACTTTGCTAAATAAACCCTTTATGCTTATTCTGTGTCTCTCCACTGAAATCTTCCTCTCAGGAAGACGAAAACCAAGGAACTGCCACCCAGTAACAATTCTAGCATCAACCTTTCAAATCTAAGCCCCAAGTACCATTTAAACATCATGTGAGTGAGACTTAAGGTATGATTCATTCTGAGGCAAGTTTCTCTCCAGCTGTAGGCATATGAAATCAAACAGGCTATTTGCTTCCAAAATACAATAGCAGAACAGGCATAGGAGGGACATTTCCATTCCAAAAAAGGGGGAAAAGGAAAGAACAGGCCCCTAGCAAGCCCCAAACCCAATGGGGTGATTAATATTAAAGTCCAAGGCTTGAGAATAATCTTCATTGACTCCATGTCCTGCCCTCCAGATACTGGGGTGGGGATTGGGCTCCAAGGCCTCAGTGGCCCTGAGCCTGTGGCTTTGCTGGCCTTGGCTCTCACCGCAGCTTCAGGGGCTGGAGTGTCATGTCTGCAGCTCTCCCAGCTGGTGTTGCATGCTGGTATCTCTGCAGTTCTGGAATCTCAGAGGTGACTCTGTTCCCCTGTGATTCCCTGGGCATTACCTTAGTGGGGGCTCTCTGCTCTGGCTCTACACCTATAGCAGGTTTCTGCCTGGGTCCCCAGGCTGATTGATACATAATTTGAAATCGAGGTGGAGGGAGCTCGACCTCTATATTTCACGAACTTTGTGCTGACAGAATTGGGAGCAGGTGATGATACTAACATTTATGGCTTGTGCCTTCCAGAGTAGCAGCTGGGGTAGCAGCTAGGTTTGCTTGAATACCAGGTGGTCTAGGCCTGAGGTCCCATGGGCTCCTGAGACTCCTCTCTTGAAGCCTTCCTGCCCTCAAGACCTCAGCATTGTGGATGCAGCCTGGAAGACTCCTCAAGTGCCTTTGTGGTCTCAATGAATTGCACCTGTCTTCCATCTCGCCATACTAATCTGCTTATCAAACTGCCACTGGGCCTTCTAAAAAATGCCTTTGCCTTCTAAAAAACGCCTTTTTATTTTTACTTGTCTGAGCTAGAGAAGTTTCCAATTTTTATGTTCTACTTCCCTCTTAATTACAAATTCCATCTTTATATTATTTTTCTCTTTTCAAATTTTACTGTATGCATTTAGAAGAAGGCAAAACTCCTTCAATGCTTTGCTGCTTAGAGGTTTCTTTTGCCAGATATTCTAGTTCATGGCTCTTAGATTCTACCTTCTGTGAAGCCCTCAGACACAGACACAATTCAGCCAGGTTCTTGGCCACTATATCACAAAGATGGCCTTTCCTGTAGTTTTGAGTACTTTGTCCCTCATTCCATCTAAGATCTCAAAAGAATTGCCTTTATCAAGCTGGGTGTGGTGGTACACACCTGTAATCCCAGTACTTGGGAAGTGGAGAAAGGAAGATTGTAGGTTCTAGGTCAGCCTCAGCAACTTAGCAAGACTTGTTTCAAAATAAAAAATAAAAGGGGCTGATGGTGTAACTCAGAGATCGAACGACCCCAGGTTCAATCCCTAGTACAACAACAACAACAAAAAATTGTCTTTACCATCCATCTTTCTGCCAGCTTTCTGGTTCTGACCACTCAGATTCACCCTTAATCCTCCACTTATGGCAATCTGAGCTTTTTCCAGCTGGCTCCTCCAGTTCTTCCAGCCTCTGCCCATTACCCAGTTCTAGAGCTGCTTCTACTTTTTTAGGTATTGGTTTAGCACCGGCCCCACTTCTGGGTACCAGTTTTCTCTCTTAGTCCATTTGTGCTGCTGTAACAGAACACTTGAGACTAGGTAATTTATAAAGAACAGAAATTATTTTCTTACAATTCTGATGGCTGTGAACTCCAGGAGCACAGTGCCCGCATCTGGGGAGGGCTGTTTTGCTATGTCACTATAGGACAGAGGCAGGAAAGTAGGAGGAGGGAAGAAACTGAACCTGTAGCCTTAAGCCCTTTTATAATTGGCATTAATCCATTTGTGAGGGCAGAACACTCATAGCCTAAACACCTCCCCGCAGGGCCCACCTCTCAACATTGCTGTGCTGGGGATTAAGTTCCTAACACATGCTTTTGAGGAGACATGTTAAAACCGTAGATCATGCCCCACCCCCCACCCCTCGAAGCCATGGTCTAGTCATGTTACTAGCTCTGTCAGTTCTTGCACTCTCCTTCAGAAGGGTCAGAGAGAAGCACACTTGTGGTGGGAACAAGGCTTTTCATTGGGACATCTTGCTGTAGCCGCAGTGGAACACAGCACAGACTGAGAGAGTGTTGAGCTGGCCCTCAAACAAAGAAGGATTCCTGTGTGAGGACTGCAGGGGTGCACTAGAGTCTAGGGATGTTAACTGGCTTCAGGCACATTGTCTAAGGTGCTTTCTTTGCAGGTTCTGTGCAAGTGCTTCAGCCCTGAGAAAAGGGTGGTCGTGCTCAGTCTGGAGCTGAAAGTCCTGCCTCTCCCTGTACAATCCCTTTGTGCTGTGATAAGGACGAGTTGCTGCAGCTGGTAAGAGGACTTGTGATGGGGAAGGAAGCACAAACCATGTGAGTAACAAGTTAAGGGCCCTGGGAATTTGCTTTTCCAGTGACTCTTGACCAGCTTTATCCTTTATGCCATTTGTCCTTGGACACCTTGGCAGACTTTATTGATGCACCTGATTTCTGAGGTCGATGTTTTGGTTTGAGATGAGTGTACAGTAGGGGGTAGGGAAAGGCACCCATCGTGCTCCTAAGAGCTGAAGACCCCTGAGGTAAGGTGGGAGGGCAGGGAAAAGCGCACACCATGCCTTTAATAGCTGCCAAGCTATAGGTTGAGGACCCTGAGTGCACTGGTCCTTTTCCAGGGTCAGGGCGGGAGGTGACTGTCTCATTCCCCCTCAGAGTTTTACTCTCATAATTTTCAGGGGGTCCCTGATGGTCTCCACTGTGTCTGGAGCTAAGTGGAACTTCTGGGGCTTCATTCATGTGTTACATTTCCCTGTAAGATTTATAAGGATCTTGCCTTAGAAACAGAAACTCCACGTTGGAGGCAGTTGAAAAAGGTAGACCCAAACTTCTCTCTTCTTCCTTCCTCCCTCCCTTCCTTCCTTCCTTCCTTCCTTCCTTCATTCCTTCATTCCTTCTTTCCTTCTTTCCCTCTCTCTTTTTTGCAGTACTGGGGATTAAACCAAGGGGAATTCTACCTCTGAGCTACATTCTCGGCTCTTTTTATATTTTATTTTGATACAGACAGGGTCTTGCTAAGTTGCTGAGGCTGGCCTGGAACCTGTGATCCTTCTATCTTAGCCTTCCAAGTACTGGGGTTACTGGTATATGCCCACCAGGCCCAGGAGGACCCACACTTCTCTTGAACTTGTTTGTATTTAGCCCAGGTTAGCATTTGAGGCTGCCTAATCTACCATTCTAATCATACTTCCCATCTCACTCCTCTTAACTCTGGCCACACAGGCCGTTTCAGTGGTCATGAAAGTAACAGGCACATTGGAGCCTGCACCACTTTACTTCTCTAACTAAACTCTACTTGCTCTTCTAGTTGTGTGTGAATGGTCAGCTCCTTCGCAGGGGTTTTCTTCCATCCCTGCCACTGTTCTCTGAACTGTGAAACCATATATGATTTGCACCATCCTGACTCCTTTGTGAAGTATGGTATTTGGGAACTAGCTCTGCAGTTGAACTGCCTGTATTTGAATCCTGACCCCACTGTTTACTAGATGTGTGTCCCTGGAGAAATTACTTCTCTGATTACTTCTGGGCCTTAAAAATATTTCTGAGGATCAGGAGAGACCACACACTGATCAGACCCACATACCTGTGTTCCCTGTCCTGCATATCATGACACAAAGGTTGGAGAATGGTCCCAACTGGACAATTTCTGGTTTTATATATCTCAGACATGGCACTGCAAAACAGCCTGTTTTTATTCTCAGAGGCGTGAGCTGCGAGGTTCCTTCTATCTCTCTCCAGGAAGCCAGCATCCCTAGGCCTCCATCTCTGACATACAGGGAGAAAGGCTTAGACCTCAGGCTTTAAAGTTACAGGGATTTGGGCATGAATCCCCGCTGACCCTGCTGTGTACTGTGTGACCTTGTGGCAAATGCCTAACCTCTCTAAGTCTCATTGGTAAAATGGGGATGATCACACCCACATCGTAGAATGTGAGAATTAATGGAGATAGTGCACAGCAAGTGTTTGCATGGGATCTGGCACCCAGGAAGCAATCTGCATTGATTATTAATTGCTACTATTTATAAACTACTTTCATGGAACATGCAAACATATAAGCCATCATTATCTAGTAGGTCACGATGACATCCCGTGCTCATTCAGATGAGACTTCCAGGACTTATTTTTGTCCCAGTGTGAAAGCTCTTCTCATTGCTTATGCATGTGTGTGTGTGTGTGTGTGTGTGTGTGTGTGTGTGTGTGTGTGTATGTGCGTGTGTATGTGCACACACTCTGATCTTTGTAACCATTCCAGGCATTCTTTCCATGAACTGAGAAGATGGGATAATTAAGTGCCTCAGAGCTTTTAAAAGCTGAGCTCTTGGTAGGACACAGAGCAGTGGAAAACAAAGAAAGCAGAAACCAGGGAGAAGGACCTTTAGGACACCCCGAAGCTAGGGCCTGGGGGTGGTGTACAAGAAGGAAAGGGAATCATGGCAGTAATATTTAGACTATGTGAAATGAGGCTCAACACTGATCTTGTGAGTTACAGACTTACCTGTTGGGTTAAACGAAGCAGCCTCAAATTTTCCCCAGGGTGCCTGAAGTTGTTATGAAGACAGGCACACCTGCTCACACCTGGGTAGGGGCAGGAAGACACTTCACCTATGATGGAAACGTTCAGGCCTTTGGGTTTCCCACTGGAATTCACATGTCAGGAAAAAAACCAAGATCTCAGAATGATCACGTTAATAATCATGCCCAACCCCATCAGTTAACTACTATGCTTTAAGGAGACAAAGAGCCTAGCTGGGAACAAGAGCTGTTAGACAAGAGGCAGGAGGGGCCATGGGCCTCCACATCTCCTGCCTGCACTAACCATTAAGCCCCTCCCATTCAAGCTGTGCCGTTTCTAAGCCAATTCTCTTCAACATGACAGCTGCCTCCTAAGTAGTATTGTTAAAATAGATGGTACATATCCAGGTGTGGAAGGAGCCAGGGCCCTGAACAAATTGGAGTGTTTGTAACAAAGGCTCATTGTTTGTGATCTGTTTACAGTGTCTGTTGAGTCGTGCTAATAATAGGAAAATCACTTAATTTCCGCAGAAGGCAGTGTTCACAGGAAGATGACATTTAGAAGAGTGGGGAAAGCAAGCTTGAAGCTGCATCCCATTACCCCGCCTCCCTGGCCAGCGGGACTCTCTGGAGTCATCAGTTCTGTAGTTAAAGGCTATGATGGTTTGGATTTGGAGTGTTCCCCTACCCCTTATGGAAACAGGTGGCAATGTTGGGAGCAGGGCTTGGTTGCTAAGGAGGGGTCCCTAGAGGCTTATAGAGGGGCCTTGCTAAGAAGGGGACTATATGTGGTTCTCTCCTCCCTCTTGCTCTCTCCCCCTCCCCTTGCTTCCTGCTGCCATGTCCTGAGCTCTGCAGACCTGGCCTCACATGGACTGAACCCTGAATCTCCAAAGACTGTGAGCAAACAAATCTTCCTTCCTCTAAGTTGCATGATCAGTTGTTTAGGATTTAAACAGTGAGAGTGTTGACAGAGACAAAGACTCCCCAACCCATCCCTACCCCACACTCTACCTTATGACTCTGGTGGAAACATGGCTTCTTCATCTGCAGTGTCTCGTCTGTCCTGTCTACATGGGGCAGGCTGGACTGTGCCCAGTTTTCAGGTCAGAGTTGATACACATCTGCAAAGGCATGGAGATAGTAAGTGAATTGCCAAAGTCACACAGCTCAAAAGTGGCTGGCTTGTCATCTGATTCAGCTTGGTTAAAAATTCCTCTGTTGAACATGCACTGGGTCCAGAACTTTGTGCTGGGTGCCCTGGACATTGGCATTTCTCGTTTCTCTTCTCATCAAAGTGACAGCTGGCTTCTGTGTACCTCTGTAAGAATTTGAGCTTCTTGCAGGCAAGGACCTCATCCTGTTTATTTTGTCTACAGAGTGGTAAGGGCTCTAAGTTATATAAAAAGTAGAAATGGTCCCTTTCTGCATGTTGCTTATCGTCTAAGGGCAGATTTATGTAAAGTCAACTACAATACCAGTGAGACCATGCTAACTGCATTCATTCATTTTTAATTGAGCAAATATGGGATACCTATTACATTCCAGATACTCCACAGTATATTGGGGAACCCAAAGAAGAATGGGAAAGAATCTCTAATATCAGGGATATCCCAGTTTATAGAGGAAGGTAAACATGTAAAGAGTTGAGTTATAGTTAGGTGTGGTGGCACACACCTGTAATCTCAGGACTTGGGAGACTGAGATGGAGGATCACAGGTTCGAGGCCAGCCTCAGCAACTTTGACCCTGTTTCAAAAGAAAAAATAAAATAGGGTTTGGGGTGTAGCTCAGAGGTAGAATGTCCTTGGGTTCAATCCCTAGTACAAAAAAAATTGAATTATATGACAGAGTGGTATTCCTCTTACAGTATATAGTATTGCACTAGAGTTGTCAAAGTCATAGAGACAGAAACTAGATAGTTATTGGGGCGAAGGGAGGGAGGATGGGAGAGTGTTAATTGTGATGAGATCTCTGAGATAATTACTTACAAGGAGAAATGATTCATTTTGAGCTCATGGTTTCAGAGGTTTCAGTCCATGGTTGGTTGGCCCATTGCCTTTGGGCCTGTAGCGAGGTGGAACATCAAGCTGCTCTCCTTATGACAGCTGAGAAGCAGAGAGAGAGGGAGATAGAGATAGAGATAGATGATAGATACATAGATACGTGGAGAGAGAGAGACTGGGGGTCCCAATATCTCCTTCAAGGGCATGCCCCAGTGACCTAACTTCCTCCCACTAGGCTCCACCCCTAAAGTTTACACCACCTTCCAGTAATGCCAGTCCTTTACCACCTGGGCTGCTGGAGAACACTCCATAGCTAAACTATAGCAGGGAGTTATTGTTTAATGGGTACAGAGGTTCATTTTTACAAGATATGAAGAGTTCTGGAGATGGATGGTTGTGGTGAATGCTATGGAATGGAACTCCTGAAAATGGCTAAAAAGGTCAACTTTATGTTTTGTGTATTTTACCACAACAAAACAAAACAGGGTGGTGAGTGTTCTTAAGTACAAGGACAAGTGACCCCTAGAGCCCAAGCCTGGTCCAGCCCCTTGACCCAATCTCTAGAGCCTCAGTGTCCTTGCTTCTGTGGGAGGGACTTGAGCAAGTATGGGAATTAGAGCAAGTAGAGGGTATAGCTTAGTTTTAAGAAAGTCTGACTTATTTCCAGAAGCCACGTGTTCTGTCCATAGCAGGTACCGTTCTGTTCTGTGTTCTTTTATGTGATGTTTAGTCAGGTGCACATGTAGCAGAGGCTCAGGAAAAGAATGTTATTATACTTACAGGCCCTAGACACAGGAGGCTTGGCAACACAAGGCTACAAGGGAAAGCACCAGTGTAGGTCTGGAGGCTGGAGGGACAAGAGGGAGGGAAGAGTCTGGCCCTTTATCAAGACTTTCACGGGAAAGGCAAGGCAGGGTAGTGTCAACGGTTGAAGATTGGCTAACAACAAGTGGTAGGCTTTGGCTAGGGGGTGGTCTTTGATTGCCTAGTACCTGGCTCTGGGATGATTGTGGTGGAATGTTGGGGGGCGCAGGCCAGAGAGAGGAGGTGGCTGTTTGATTAGTCTGTGTGTCAGAGGTGTGTCGTCAGCTGAGCCCTTTACTATATTTAAAATTGGCTAGTGCCAGGAAGGTCAGTCTCCTCCTAGCCAGAAAGGTTTTTAAGATGCTAAACACCAGAACATACAGAAAATAAAAATAGAAGACAATACAGGGATTATTTTGGATACAATGCGTACCCCAAAGACTCATGTGTTGAAGGTTTGGTTCCCAGTGCAGCAGTGTCGGGAGGCAGGGCTTTGGAGGAAGTGATTGGATCCTGCGGGCTCTGACCTCTTCAGTGGACCAATCCATAGAGAGCTGCTTAGACTGCTGGATCAGGGTGGGAACTCTAGGCAGCTGGGGCGTGGCTGGAGGAAGCAGGATCCTGGGGGCGTGCCCTCAGGGATTATATCTTGCCCATGGCCTGCCCCTCTCTCTCTCTCTACATCCCGGTTGACATGAGGCCGGCAGCTTTCCTTCACCATGCCCTTCCACCATAATGTTCTTCTTCACAGACCAAAGCACTGGAGCCAGCTGACGACAGACTGGAACCTCTGAGCTGTGATCCAAAACAGATCTTTCTTCCTCCAAGTTGTTTTTCTCAGGTGTCTGTCACAGTGATGAAAAGCTGACCAATGCAACAGATGCCAAACAAAAAAGGTTATTTTGTGAATAAAGAACTTTACAATTATCTACTGCTGTAATAAACAAGCCCCAAACTGGATTGCTTAAAACAAGAGCTATCCTTTATTTGCTTGTGAATCTGCACGGTGGGCCTGGCTCAACTGGGTGTGTGTCTCTGCCCCACATGATGGTGGCTTGTAATCAGCTGGCTGCTGTCTTGAGGTTAGAAGGGCTAAGATGGCCTTCCTTACATGTGTGGCTCCTTGAAAACATTGGTTGGCACAGCTGGGGGCTGGAACATCATATTTAATGAATGGGATTAACTTTTATTAATTTTTTATCACCTTCAATTCATGGAGCTTTTAAAGAGCTTTTGGTAAAGTCAAAGCATTTAATAAATAGAAACAACTTAAAAATTCAGTATGCTTTTTATATATTTAGTTAAATCATTTAATAATTTATCATTTAAATTATCTTTAGATATTATGTAGACATAAATTTACTCAATTTAATAATTTTATATAACTATTCTAATAATATTTCTTAGAATTTATAATATATATATAATATGTAATATATCATTTATAAGACATATAAGTGGCATTTATGTATTTTACATGTAAGTATTTTATATTATATAAATGCCACTTGTAATATGTATAAGTAGCATATTATGCTTATTTGTTTCCATAGTTTTATTTATCCTTATATGCTTAATTACTTTTATGATCACTAAATTAAGCTATTGGTTTAACAGATAAATTTCTTATAAAGCCACAGAAAGCAGAGACACCACTTGCTAATCTGGATCCTGAGTGTCTTGAAGTCCCATGTTTGGTTGTAGCCTGTGGTGCTATTGGGAGATGGTGGAACATTTAGGAGTGAGTCCTAGTGGGAGAGAGTTAGGCCAGGGAGCAGGTGTCCTTGAGTCTTTTAACAGTTATTTCTGAGCACTGTTTGCATACGATGTTGACATCAGTAGCACTAGTGAGATACTAATATTTTTGTTAAAATTAGTTTATATTGAAGAAATAAGTATTACATTATTTTGTAAATTCTTGCAGTGTGGAAGATGATTAGGCTGCTGGAAGATGCTCTAGGCTGTAGTTTATTATTAACATCACTGCTCATTCTCTGTGGACTCAGATGCTTGAGGTGTATGGTATTTAATGGAATATTAATTAATGTATCCACTGTTTGTTGTCTCTCTTTTTTTTTTTTTTTTTTTTTGCGGTACTAGGGATTGAACTCAGGAGCATTCTACCTCCAAGCTATACCCCCAGCCCTCTTTTTTTATTCTTTATTTTGAAACAGGGTCTCACTAAGTTGTGGAATGCCTCACTAGGTAGCTGAGGCTGGCCGCAAACCCGGATCCTCCAGTCTCAGCCTCCCAAATGCTGGGATTACAAGCGTGCGCCACCATGCCCAGCTTGTTTGTTGTCTCTTTATTCTGCATTTGTTTTTAATATTTTATTGATAAGTTCCTAAATTTGTAAAATTCGAAACACTGCACTTAAAAACTTACACAATAATTTCAATGTACAAACAATACAACTAAAGTCACAACTATTTAGAACCAGTGGTAGTCATGTGATTTCAGTACAGCGCTGAAGCTGCAATGCACATAGCATGGTGTGCCTGGTGATAAATAAGCTCACAGAGGCCCATTTATCAATGGTCCTTGTGTCGTCCTATGATGATTAGCCAGAATGAATGAGTTTAATTTAGAATTTAATTATTAATTGATTTTACTGCGTAGTGCTATAGCCATTTACTAATCAGGATGGAAATCTTTCAACATAATCATAATAACTGCAGTTACACTAATGAAAGTTGGCTGAATATAAGGTGACAAGTAAAAGATCTTTGAAGAAAAAGGTTCTTTCTGGTTCAGAAAAAGGCTGAGCTTCTAGAATAGATTCTGGGAGATGTTCCTGAGTGGGAAGGAAAGGAGAGAAGAGAAAATGCTTTTGTCCACAGCCAGAGGGAAGCAGGAGGCAATTTCCTGCAGACTGGAAAGAGGCTAGGTTTGAGGTCGTGGAGAAGAGGGGGCCTGTAAGTTGCTGTGTGCCAGCAATTTGTGGGAGAGGCAAGAGCTTAGACGTGGCTGTGTGGTGACACAGAGGCTGGGACTCCCGGAACCTCTAGCTAGTAGAGAGCAGAAGGCCAGGGTCAAAAGACCAAAGACCTGTCCAGCTGGATGTCTTAGCAGGACCTAGTGTGGATCCGTGGCCACTGGTAGAGGTAGGAGGTGCCCCGTGCTTTGTGATGTAACCCCCGGCAGCTCTGGCCAACCTTAGGAAAGCCCCAGTGAAGGCTGACACTGAATTCCCTGCCAGCCAACCAAGAAGAGGCTCAAAGAAGAACAGAACAACACCATTTGCCATTAAATGGATGGAACTGAAGAACATCATGCTGATTGAAATAAGCTAGTCTCAGAAAGTCAAAGGTTGTATGTTTTCTCTCATATGTAGAAGCCAGAGAGAATAAAGGAATAAAATAGGGATTTCATGAAAATGGAAGGGAGATTAGTTATGTAGACGAAGTGGGGAGGGACGGTTCTGGGGAATGAAGTTGAACAATTATTTTATGTGTTTGTACAAATATATCACAACACATGAATCCTATGTTTATGTATAATTGTAATGTGCCAATAATAACAAATAAATTAGTTTAAAGAAAACAAAGAGACTTGTCCAGCACATGAAAGTTTGTAATTCCTTGCTTCTCCACACATGAATGTATGCTGAGCTAGTTAAGGAAAAACTGTCCAAAGCCAGACAGCACCAACTTAGACCCACGAGGTCACACAGAGCAGAGACATTGCACCAATAACTAGAGTCACTATGCTCTACAACAGAGCAGGCAGCGGCAAACATATGACTTCTTAACAAGCTATTGTTAAAAAAATTGTATGTAAGAAAAAGGGAAAGCATGTGTGTGGGGGGAGAAGGGGATGAGAAAAATTCTTTAGATCCTGGTTTGAACCAACCAGCTGTAAAATACAATTTGGGGACAACCAAGAAGAATGTATGGCCAAATGCTAACAACTTGGATCACATAATAGATGAGTGTCTGCCTAACTCTTATCCACTTTTCCATATCTTTAGTTTTATTTTACTAAATTAGGCCAGCTGGGCGTGGTGGCACATGCTTGTAATTTCAGTATTTGGGAGGCTGAGACAGGAGGATCATAAGTTTGTGGAGAGCCTCACTTAGTGGAGGCTCTCCACAACTTAGTGAGACCTTGTTTCAAAAATAAAGAATAAAAAATAGGACTGGGGTGTAGCTTGGAGGTAAAATGCCCCCGGGTTCAATCCCCAGTACTATACACACACACACACACACACACACACACACACACACACACACACACACACAATAATAAAAAAAATAAGGTCATTAAAACAAGACAAAACAAACAAAAAAACAAATCCTAAGCAGGCACAGTGGCACGCGGCTGTCATGTCAGTATTTGGGAGGCTGAGACAGGAGCATCACAAACTGGAAGCCAGCGGGTGGTAACTTAGAGACACCTATCTCAAAATAAAAAATGAAGAAGGGCTGAGGGTGTAGCTCCAAGGTAGAGCACATCTGGGTTCAACCTCCAGGACCACAATAAATAAATAAGTACTCAAATCCTTAGGATATTCAATCAAACACCCACCCAGGAGAGAGAAACAGAAAGACTTAGCTGGGCAGCCCCTTTCTATCTGGGAGGCTGCGAGTGCTTGGGTGGTGGCTGGGGACAGGGCTGGAAGAGGTAGGGAGCGAGTGGGATAGAGCTGAGCTGGAGGCTGCAGAAAGCGTTCTGCTTTCTGACAGGGATGATCTGGGAAGCAAGGGACTAACCAAATATATCCCACCAGCACTGACAGTTCATCTATGGGGTGAAGGCCAGTTAGGAGATACTCTGGAATTCTCTGCTAAAGGAAGGGTCTGGTCAGATTTTCCTATGGTTGGAATGGGGTTAGTGAGGGGACAGCAGGGTGCTCATGGCCCATGTAACTAAGCTCCCATGAATCCAGATGTGTTCCCCAGGCACAGACTGTTCTGCTGAGATATGCTTGGGGCTGGGTGAGAGGAGTACAAGGGGAAGACAGAAATGGGATAGGGTTGGAAGAAGCTTCATGATGAACCAACTTTTTAGTTGTGTGGGGACACTATTTGCCTTCACTTTCGATAAACTGAGGTGTTATTGTACATAATATAGAAAAACGAAGGAAACCCAAACTAACCTATGTATAAAAACTAAGGAAGAAAGCTGGGCCTGGTGGAATCACAGTTTTTATAGGGATTCTACATCTGGGACAATGAGATAAAATGGCTTAAGTTGCCACCTTGTCTGTGAATCACTGCTGTTACACTAATCAATATCGGCTGAGTCTAAGGTGGAAAGTAAAAGATCTTTGAAGACAAAGGTTTTTTCTAGCTCAGGGGAAGGTTTAGCTTCTAGAAAGGATTCTAGGAGATGTCTCTGAGTGAGAGGGCTAGGAGAGAAGAGAGAATGCTTTTATCTACAGCATGGTCCCTGACCATGATACCCTGCAAACACTTTCTCTTCTTCTGTACCACTGTTAGCACAACTCGTGGCACCTGGAAATTATTTCAGGCTGCTGGTAATAGAAACCAGACTGCAGCAGTCAGTACAGCCGAAGTGTGGGTGGGCTACTCAAAAGCCACTCAGAACCTCTTTTCCTATTGCTTCCTGTTTTGTGAAGGCTGAAATGGGAAGGGCTTATACTCAACTAGGCAGAGGTACTAATGTCAGAGTTTTGGTCAGAGAGGTGTAGGAAATCCCTGGGGAGGGCTTCCTTTACTCTTCCCCAAAGATGTGCCTTCCTAAGATGAAAACTTTGATCTCTTTTCTCTTTTTACCTGTCTGCAATGTGGATATGATGGCTGGAGATGCAGCAGCCTTTTTGAAGATAATCAAATCCACATGCGATGGATGAAAAATAAGAAGGGTCCAAGGGGCCTGGGACATTAATGATGTCGTGGGGCTGCTAAACCAGCCCGAAGCTGATTATCCTGATTTTACATTATATCAGGAAGCCATTCCCATTAAACTGTGGTATTCCTTAAGAACTGTGTTCACTTGTAACAGAACTTCTTACTTCCATGGGTTAAATAAATGTGAAGTTTTACTGTCTGATTCAACAAGAAGTCAGGGAAGAAATTAAAGGTTCAATTATGTTGTCAACAGTCCTGACTCCCTCATGCTTCTTAGTTTTTCCATGTTCTTTTCCACAGTCACATGATGTTATGTCCAGGCATCAGATTTGTATTCTAGGCAAAATGAAGTATAAATCTCATGAGTTCAAACTGTGTCATATAGCCATTACTGGTGGCATGGTGACCTGGGAAAAAAGGCAGATAAATAGGCTTTTCAATGTTTACAGTAGAGGAAACAGTGTAGGTTGGTCGTTCAATATCCATTTCCCATTACCTCCCTTGCCTTCTCCTACTGTATCATAGGCACTGTATTAGGTAGCTTCCCCCCGCCCCCACTGTGACCAAAATACCTGACAAGCACAACTTAGAGGAGGAAACGTTTATTTGGGCTCACAGTTTCAGAGTTCAGGCAATGCAAGGCAGAAACATGCCCGTGCTCTGCTGGGCATGGCAGAGGAATAGCTACTCAACGCAAGGTGGCTAGAAGTAGAGAGAATGAGAAGAGGAGGCCAGGGACAAATATAGTCCACGAGGGTGCACCTGCATTGACCCACCTCCTGTAGCAATGCCCACCTCTGGACTTTGCTGCACTGAGGAGCAACTTCAACACATGAGCGTTTGAGGGGACATCCTAAACCCAGACCATAATGGGCACTTATCTTTTTTTGAACACTACTATGTGAAGGAATTGTTACCTTATCAATTAGACTTGTGGATCCTGGACAGTGCTCAGCACTAGCTGTTTTTTTGTTTGTTTGTTTGTTTTTAAATTTTCTGACATTCTACAGTCCCCTTTGCTGAGATACCATTCTGTAAATGATACCACAAGGTATCAGGCTTGGGGAAAGGGCAAGGAAAATAAAGACCATGATATAGATAAAGACTTGAAAGTGAGAGTGGTAGGGTAACGGATTCATGTTGTTGTTTGAGAACTGGCTCCAAGGTGCTGTGAGACTCAAGGAGGTGGACAGATCCAGGATTGCACCAAGTGTCATTTGTTGGGAACTTCCAGAAGAATGGTCCTGGGCAGCAGCAAAATCAAGTGGATTCCCACCATTTGGATAAAAAAGACGGGGGCATATAAAATGGTCGAGACAAAAGTGACTTCATTCAAGCTGGAATGTGTCTGGTTTATCTCAGGTATCAAAGAGTCAGGTACATTCTGGGGACAGAGTGCAGTGGTGACACTCCACATGCCACTCAAATAGTTTTATCTATTTGCAGGAAAAACCCCAGGAGGGTTACTCAGGGGATTTCATGTAGGTTGTGACTTGAGATGGCTGTAGACATGTCAAACCAAATCCATACATTATGTAAATGTAAAGGTACAAATGATGAGGGGTACAACCCAGAGCAGGTTGTCTCACAAGCATGGATCTGTAGAGGTGCCCACAGTCTAATGCTGTGAAGGACCTCAGCTTGGTTTAAGACTATTGCTGTCTTCATGTTCTTACTTTTTAACCACTTTACATTTTGCACTTGACCTTACAGAGTAACTAGCCAGTCCTAACCCAGAGGCAAATGTGGATCTGTTGACCTCTAAGGTCAGCAGCCTCTGGACTTGCTTTGGTTCCCCTACATTCCACTGAAAGGCATCGAAGAGGCGTGGCCAAACAACTGCAGAAATTTTGGGTTGTAATAGAAAGGGCCCTGGATTAGGAATCTGCGTATCTGATTCTCCTTCCATCACAGGGTAGTTGCATGACTAGCTCTGTAACTCTTCCTTTCAGTTTTAAAGGCCCTGGACTCACAGGGCAGCAAGTGTGCCCACATTAGAACCAGGCAACAACTACTTATCTAGTACCCACCTGTGCAAGGTACCTCTCCAAACCACAGTGTGGTTCTAGACTCCTGCCCAGATTTGAAAACCATCGTTCAGGTCATTGCTCCCTGATTTCTGGGTGGACTTAGCTGAAATGCAAGGTCTATCTGGAATGACTGAGACCTCTTCAATCGAGGCTTTACAAAGTGAGCATGTGACCTTCCAAGATGCTGGGCCATCAGAGCAAAGTGCACAGATAATAATCCCTCGCACTTATCAAAGGTGTATAGAAGTGACAGGCTTCGTGCTAGGTTTCCCCCTTAAATTCTCATTTAATCCTTTTAAATGTGGTACTCTTCTTATCCTTAATTTTCAGATAAGGAAACCGAGTTTTTACGAGGTTAAGGGTCTGCCTCCACACGTACAGACTCTTGACAATGCCACCAGACCAACATCAAACACACTTGAAAATTGGTCCTGCCTTTTCAGCCCAGCACCGCCCACAAGATCTGTCCCCCCTTTGCCAAGGTCAGATGATGGGGGAGGGCGAGGATGCCAGGGAAGGATACTGATGTAAAGGCACACTTTCCAGGAGCTGGGAGCGGGGTTGTAAAGGGCACTGAGTACCTTACATTTTGGGAAAATCCATCGGAGCAGCTCCGGGGCATAAGGGTTTGTACTCTGTCTCCAACCGACAGTAGGTACCCTCCCCCGCGCTCAAGTCCCCACACTTCCAGATCCGACAGGCGAAACTGCGAGAACCAGAGGGTTGGCTGCCACGTTCGAGCGCGAGGCACGCCATCCCCTTCCACAGCTTCCCACCTCCTTCGGGCACACGTGTTAGAGTCCCTGCTCCTCGAGCTGCACCCCACCTCCGCACGGCCGCTGCCCCGCCCGCTCAGTCGGCCTCAAGTTTGCTCTGAAAGGCTGGTGCGCGCCACTGCAGTGGCGGCAGCGACCGACCGAGCGCCCGGCGGCGTGCCGCCACCCACCTCCCCAGCCCCCGCCGCCGCAGTCCCCGCCCGCCCCGGAGGACACACTCGGCAGCCGGAACCGAGGGTGGAGCGCCGGAGGGAGGGGATCCCGGGCGCGCCGCTCCATCCTCGCAGAGGCGGCGGCGGCAGCAGCAGGTGGAGCGAGCTCCGCCACCAGCAGCACTTAGCTACGGTCTCCCGGGCGGGGGCTGGCCCGCCGGGCTGGAGCCCGCGCCCGCCCCGGTCCGATCCCGTTTCCCGGCACTTGGGTCGCCAAAGCCGGCGCCTCGGGGCTAGAGCCGGGCGCGCCTGGGAGCGCACAGCCGACTGGAAGCCCAAGGCCGGGACGCAGCAGTAGCGGAACCTGGCTTCCCTGGGCTGCCAAAGACGTGCTGTCCTGGGAAAGAGCGACTGGCAGCGGCGGGATTTGGGAAGAGCTCGGAGTTCTGCGGGACACTCGCTGGTTGCTGTGGGTTCGCGCCCGTGTGGCGCGGGAGGGTCCAAAGCGGCGCGCTCGCCTTTGCTCCTCGGTGGAAGCGCGGGGAGCGGAGGAAGGCTCTGCCGGGTGGACAGGACCCCCTGGCTTGGTCCTCCGTGGAGTCCTCGCATTCCTCGCCGCGTCGGCCTCGAGGCCCTCGCTGGTTGGCACTAATCTGCAGGTGTTCTCTGCTGATTTGCTTTCTTCTTCGGTTTGGCGACAGTTGCTGGCGACGACACTGAACACTTCTTTCCCGGTCCTGCGCGGGCCGGGTCCTGGGTCGCCGGAGCCTGCAGGCACCTGCTCCTATTTGCTGACCCTCGAGCCCTCTGCTTGCCGCTCCCTTCCGCCCCTGACCTGGAGGGGAGCGTGCGGCCTCGACTGCTTTCTGCCCCCGGTTTGGGGGAGCGCGCTAGGGGCTTCTCCGAGTGTGGTGGGACTGGGGTCCCTCCACCATGGCCTTCACTTTCGCCGCTTTCTGCTACATGCTGTCCCTGGTGCTGTGCGCCGCGCTCATCTTCTTCGCAATTTGGCACGTGAGTAGCTCGCGGCAGTTTCTAACTCTCTTCATTTCGCCCCAGATGCGCCTCTGTCCACCTCCTCCCCAAATACCCCACTTTCTCCACATTGCGGACGTGGGCAGCCAGGGAGTCCAGCCAGGTGCACCTGCAGGCTAGACCCGGTGTGAGGCTCCCTCGTCCCGGGGCAAGAGGCAGAAGGTTCAAGGTATCCCGAGGCCGGGCGGCGCCCCGGATGCAGGCGGAAGGACCGCAGGTGCTCGGGACAGGGCACCTTCTTTGGAACCTGGCAGAGCGGAGCTTCGGGCCCGGGACTGGCCACAACCCCATCTCCCGGTTCCCCACCCCCTTCCTCCTCTTCTGCCCGGCGGGAGATTAGAAGAAGCGCCCCTGTGGGGCCGGGAATTAGTCAAGTAACTATAACAACTAAACATTTAAAATGTCAGCATCTGTGGCGGGTTGCATTGAGACATAATTGGAGACAAAGTGGAAGCACACGACGGGAGGGCCTTGTAAGAGGAAGTAGGACGAGGCCGGGAGGGGAGGGGAACCAAGTGAGGGGAGTCCAAATGGAAGGTGAGGGAGAAATGAGGGCGGGGCTTGGATGGATGAGGATAGGTAAGGCCTGGACAAAGACAGGCAGAGAGCAGCTGCAGTTTTCATGGCCTGTTGAGGTCAGACCCCCGGACCGGACCACCCCCAAGACTCCTTGCAGGTGGCAGACCTTCCCAGTCCCAGTGGTCCCAGCAGCCCCAGCCTGCACAAGCCTCCTGCCGCCTTTGCTAGGGCAGAGCTGGGCTGAGGGGATTGGGAGGTCCCATGTCTTCAGGTGGTATGTGTGTGTGTTGTGGGGCGGTGAGGACCAAAAGCTCCTGAAGGGGAGAAGTAAGGACAGAGTGTGGTGGCCCACACCTGTAATCCCAGTACTTGGGAGGCTGAGATGGGAGGATAGCAGGTTCAAGGCCAGTCTCAGCAACTTAGACTTTGTTTCGAAATAAAAAATAAAATAGGGCTGGGGGTGTAGCTCAGAGATAGATGCCCCTGCACTCAATGACCAGTACAAAAAAAAAAAAAAAAATCAGGATTGAGGAAACTGATCTTATAGACTGTGTGACATTTTGTAAGGCCATTCAATTCTCAGGGCTTTCTTCTCTGAGGTTGGTTAAGGTCCCTATTCCCATTCTGGGAAGGTTGGTAGGAAGAAAAGCCAAGGCCAGGTGTTTCAGAAGGAACAGCACAGTGCATGGCCTCCCACTGCTAACAGCCTTGCCCAGCCAGCAACCCAGGTGATGGAAGAGACCCACAGAGCCTCAGAGAGGTTGCACACAGGGGAGATGACCCGAAATGAAGACCTGAAGAAAATTGTGGAGTTGGGAGATGCCGGTGTTCTGTATGAGTGGTTTCTAGAGTGAGAGGTTTATCTTAAAATAGAACTAAGCAGCTCCAGGAGCTCCTGCTGCAAGGCACGGTGACAGGGTGCAGAGGGAAACCCGGGAGGAGTAGGAAGACTTCTCACCACACAGCCTGTGGAGAGATCTTGCCGGCTTCCTGCCACATCCACATAGTGAGAAAGTGGACCAGATGACTCTAAGCTTCCTTTGCTTCTAAGGTTGTGTAGGTCCATACACACATTGGCTGATTTTAGGAATCTAGGGATGAGAGAACAGACTCAGATACAGCAATTTGGGGGCTGATAAAACATCCTGCTAATTAGGAGTGATGGGATTTTGTAGCCCTTCTTCCTGTGCCCTGGAGTGCCACCTCTACTCTTTGATAGAAAAATTGAGCCTTGAAGTTGCTGACAGTGGTTAAGTGCAGCATTACCTTAGTTTAGGATAAAAAGGGGCGTGAAGTGCAGCAAGCTGCCGCTCACGTGTCTTAAAGGATGTTAGCTTCTTTGAAATTGGCCAGTTATTTGTGCTATCAAGGGCTGTTTCTGGTTTGGCCTTGGCCTGAGGGTGGTGTGTATCAGAGAGCCCACTCAGCCTTGGAGTACTCTAGACCTGAATCGGAGCAGGCCACTAGACAGAATAATTTTCTCTCCCTCAGGGAGAGATACTAAATAATTCAGGAACAGGTTAATTGAGTGGGTGGTTGGTGCAGCTGGTTTTCTGAGAGGCACTTGAATGGCAGCTGTTCCAGTGACCCTGTGCTGGCCTCTGCTCAAGGTCCCAGGGCTCACCCCCTACTCCCAGGGTAACTGAACACAGAGCCCAAGCCAGGTGCTGTCCAGATGCCTCTGGGAGCAAGATTCTGGCTTCAAATATAAAAAGCATTTGTGCTCTTTGCAGTCAAATGATGAAAACAATTCCCAAGGTCTAGCCCCTCCTTCCCAGGCTTCCTTCTCTTTCTCTCAAAGCAAACAACCCCAACTTCACCACATTGATTTGGGTCCTGGACACTGAGAGGGGAAATCGGAGACATGCTGATTTCAGGGCACACTGGTGCTGATTACTTGGGGGTGATCATTTAAAAAGGAATTCAGGAGAGTTGGCACTATGGTAAACTGTTTGCCTTTTCTCCAGCAACTTAGATTCCTTGTGTGTTTCTTGATCTGATTAGCTGTATCGATTGGTTAGCATATATTGACTCTCCAGTAATGACTTGGGCACTTTATATGTAGCAGTTACAATGCCAGCCCCACTAGCATACCTAGGCTGTAAGGAAAAATTGAGCCTTGAAGCTTAATTTATATTTTCTATCTTACATACCTAGGCTGTAAGATAGGAAAAAAATGAGCCTTGGCACATTTTTCCTATTTATTCCCATGTGCCTACTGATGAGTAATAATGGAAGTTGTATTTATTCAGCATCTACAGTAAGCTGAGCTCTGTCCTACAACTGCAGAGGACCTCTCAGATGTGCTTCTCATTGCCCGCTTCCCCCTTATTCCCACTACGTGTCTAGAAGTAAGGATGGACGTAGCTAACCATAAACACGTCTTTGAGGCTTTGTTTTTTTTTTTAATCTTGAAAATATATCTGTGTTTGTTTTCAAGTGAAACAATTTCAAATCAGCCACAATCTTTGAGTACATTTGTCACATTTGGAAGAAGCAGAATAAAACAGGGGTTTTTGGTTTGTTTGTTTTTTCCAGTGGCTTTGATTACCTTCAGGTATATTGTCTCTATCTCCTGGGCAGTCTTTAGTTCTCGAAACTGAAACTGACATTTTACAGATGAGGACGCTACAGATAAGAAAAGTTATGAAACTTGCCCAAAGTGGCACAGCTGGTATACTGGTATGCATTAGAGCTGGTATTTGAGTCAAATCTGGGAGACTCCTGTACCCCAGTCCTTTTCCCAACTGTAATTACTTTCTTTGGGTTGTTTAACTTTAATAATAATAGTTTCTATCCAAAGGATTACTTTCCTCTGTATAAATAAAATGTCTGGTTGGAGTTATAACAACAGCAAGACTCTAAACATATAAAATATATGCATATATATATATATATATATATATATATATATATATATATGTACGTATTGGGGATTGAACCCAGGGACATTCTACCTCCAAGCAACACCCTAGCCCTTTTTACTTTTTATTTTGAAACAGTCTCCCTGAATTGTTGAGAGTCTTGCTAAGTTGCTGAGGCTGGCCTTGAACCTATGATCCTCCTGTCTTAGCCTCCCAAGTACTGGGATTATAGGCATGCTGCATGGCACCTGGCTATATATTTTTATTTTTATTTTTTTGCGGTACTGGGGATTGAATTCAGGGGCATTCTACCTCCGAGCTACACCCCCAGCCCTGTTTTTTATTCTTTATTTTGAAACCGAGTCTCACTAAGTTGTGGAGTGCCTCACTAGGTAGCTGAGGCTGGTCGAGAACCCGGATCCTCCGGTCTCAGCCTCCCAAATGCTGGGATTACAAGCGTGTGCCACCACGCCCGGCTATATTATTATTATTATTATTATTATTATTATTATTATTATTATTATTATTATTTTTGCGGTACTGGGGATTGATCCCAGGGGCATTCTACCTCTGAGCTATATCCCCAGCCCTATTTTTTATTCTTTATTTTGAAACCGAGTCTCACTAAGTTGCAGAGTGCCTCACTAGGTAGCTGAGGCTGGTCGCGAACCGGGATCCTCTGGTCTCAGCCTCCCAAATGCTGGGATTACAAGCGTGCGCCACCACGCCCGGCTTATATTATTTTTTTAAAAGAGGAAATTCTCTTTCATTTTTTAGAAAATTAGGCTTTGCTTATAAAATGAAACAGGTTCATTGTCAAAAAAATTGAAAATATAATGAAACAAAATCACCGCTAATCTTACCATCAAGAAAGGATTGGGTGTTTTTTGTGTATTTCTTAAAATTGCCTGTGGATGTTTAGATGAAAAAAAAAAGGGGGGGGGCGGTTGAAAGGGTTTCAGATGTGAAGTGATGTCTGTTTCCAGCCAATCTGAAGTGAGCAGTGTTTTCTCTGAGCTCCAGCTTGGTTCAGCCCGTTTGCAGATTGTCTTGTTACATAAACACAGATGAAAACATTCTTTGAAAAGGTTAAAGATTTATTACTGTTTATTTTGGGTTTTTAGTTTTTGACATTTTCACTTCTAGAGTTACTCTGAATTTTGACAATTTACAAATAAAAATAATTCCCAATAATATTCTTTGGGAAGATTTGATGCATTATATCATCTTGAGATGTCTTTGGCTTCATAGCAGCATTTGCCATTGGAGAGTTTGAATGGACCCTGATGGATGATTACAAATACATATTTATTGAGAGGCAGTTTTGCTTGGCAACGTGTCTTTGTGGCAGGACTTTTCAGTCACTTCTGGCCTGTCACAAACTTAACCACCAGGGACAGAATAAATAGCTTAGTTTTTCAAAGTACTCATTTGGGGAAAAAAAGGTTTATATGAAATAGTAGGATGCTTGGGGTTGACAATAGTCTATTTGACCTACTCAAGTGAGAGGACTGAACTCATAGGCAGGCCTTCCCTGGTCTGCGCTCTGTGTTCTGGCAGCCCGTGCTCCAGCCTGCCTTGCCGTCTTCCTTACACACTGATCACCCTCCATCCTCTCCCAGCTGGACTTCCAGCAAGCCCAGTGGGCCAGGGGCCTTTGTTGTTTCACCCTTGTTTCTCAAGAGTCCAGAACAGTGCCTGGCATGTGCAGGGTGCCTTACAGAACAAATACTTACAGAACAAATTCTTGTGCCCTTCGGGCTTGGCCCATTTCTGGTTGATATGATAGCTTACCTGTGATTTGGCTTCTGGCTCTTCTCAGGGACCACTTGCTTCCTAGGTGGTTTGGGCACACATTGTCCTCTATACTCTGTCACTTTGAAAGTTTGAGAGCTGTAATTGCTACAGGGGTATAGGGCTTTTTTTTTTTTACTGCAGATTGAACTCAGAGGCATTCTACCTCTGAGCTATACCCCCAGCCTGATTTTATTTATTTGGAAACAGGGTCCTACTAGGTTGATGAGAGTCTCATTACTTGCTGAGGCTGTCCTCAAACCTGCAATCCTTCTGTCTCAGCCTCTCAAGCGCAGGGATTACAGGCACGCACCGCCATGCCAGGGTGGTGGTGGTGGTGGTGATGTTTTTTTAAATTGGCACTGAGGATTGAATCCAAGAGCATTCTACCTCTGAGCTACAACCCCAGCCCAATTTTATTTTTATTTTGAAACAGGGTCTCACTAGGTTGATGAGAGTCTCATTACTTGCTGAGGCTGTCTGCAAACCTGCAATCCTCCTGTCTCAGCCTCCCAAGTACTGGGATTATAGGCGAGCACCACCACACCTGGCTTACAGAGCCCTTTTTAATGACAGTGGAGCAAGTTCTTCTGCAGGGGGACACCTTGGGAAGAGGTGCTGGCCAAACCTGGGGAGCACTTTAAGGTATAATGCCCATGTTGACTGGGTAAACTTACCCTTGCTTGTATGGAGATAGTGGGTGGCCATTTCCCAGAAAAGAAGGCTTACATCACCCATGTGTTTCCACCATAGTCATGTCGAGGGACAGGAGAGAAGGTTGCAGAATTCAGAGATCACGTAAAACAACACAGAGATCACGTAAAACAGGGATCATACAAGCCAGTGCTGGCTCTGATCGTGGCTGCTTGGGGAGGTTTCCAGGCCTCTCCAGGGTGGCATGTTGCAGAGGCACAAAGCAACTCTGCTTTGATTTTAGAGCAAACATGAGAGGCAGTGAGTGTCACGAAGTCTCCGCCAGGTAATCAGAGCTTCCACTTGTACCAGCCCTGAAGTTGTGCCCGGCACCCCTTACGTCCTGTCCAGCCCCGGGTTGCCGTGCATCCACATGGCTCTGTCTTCCCTGGACCTACTTTCTGCTGCTTATCTCCCTCCCAGCCAGTCTGCAGATTCCTCTGGCACCTCGTTCTCCCGGGCATGTGCTATCTGGACAGTGCACTTGCCACTCTTCCCTGTCACGGTGACCTGTCTCTGTGGGTCACTCCTCAGGGATCCATTGAGGACCTGGTATGTGGTTACAGTCACATTCTTGCCATCCTGTATACTGTTGGTTACCTGACCACCTCCATGACCACATGTATTCCTGCAGCCTTAAAACCCCCGACCACAGCCTGGCCCACCATCCAGGGTCAGCCCCGCCTTTCACTCCCCAACTCTGCTGCCCTGATCTGCGCTCTTGTTTGAGGGTCCTGCTAAGTTGCTGAAGCTGGCCTCAAACCTGTGAATAATCCCTTGCCTCAGCCTCTCAAGTGCTGGGATTACAGACAAGTGCCACCATGCCCTGCTTGGCTCTTGTTTTGACTGTGGCCTTACCTTTTTCTCACAGTCTATCATTTCTTGAGGATTGGGTTCCACTCCTTAGCTGTCTGAGCTCATCGTCTACCACTCAGCTCTTACCACTGCTCACAACTGCTCTGTCCCGCATCCCCGGTGCCCCCACCAGGGAAGCCCTGGTTCCAGGAATCCATTCATTGCCCCTGCTCTCAGCCCAGGTGCTGGCCAGCTGCGGGTGCGTTGGTGCATGCATGCATGCATGCACATTACTCAGCAGCACCTGGAGCAGTGTCTTCAGCTTCCACAGTTCTCTTCTCAGTCTTTGTCATTTTCTCAGAGGTTCAGAAGCTCCTGAGAACCCCCGCCCCCACTTCCTCAAAGCAGGTGACTTTACCTTCACCTCACAGGGAAGATAGAGGTTATCAGTCTGGGACACCCCTCTATCCTGCTTCTGTAGTCTGTTTTCTGCTGCTGTAAGAAAACACCACAGACCAGGTAACTTATAAACAATAGAAGTTTATTTGGCTCACCATCCAGGAGGCTGAGAAGTTCAAGATGGAGGGGCTGCATCTGGTGAAGGTCTTCCTGCTGTTATAGCATGGCAGAAGGCATCACATAGTGAGAGAAGATGTGCATGGGAGAGAAAAATAGGGCTGAACTCCTCCCTTTTTTGAGATAATGAACCCCCTCCCAGGATGACAGCCTTAATCCACTCATGAGGGTGGTGACCTATGGCCTGATTACCTCTTATAGTTTTCACCTCTTAAAACAGTCCCAGTGGCAATTAAATTTCAATGAGTTTTAGAGGGGACAGGCAAACCATAGCACCTGCCCCTTCTGGAACTTCTTTGATTGTGTCCATCATTTCTCTTTCCTTCCCAGACTCAGAAGCAGGAGTGCTACCCCTGTCCAAGGCCCATTCCTCTGGGGACATTGCTTCTTCACTTTTCCCTGCTTGCCTGGGTCTTTGGCCTCCACCCTTTACCTGTTCTCCCTGATCTGCAGGTGCCTATGAATTTAATGACAAGCCCTCATCCCCTGGCCTCCTGATGTGACTCAGTCTCTCTTCCTTTGCAGACAGATTTCACCGCACTACATCCTGTCTCCGTTACCCCTGGTGTTCTTACATCAGAAAACTATGGAGACAAATAAAAGAAAGTGCTTTGCAGCCAGTGCCCAGAACTGGCCAGTATTGTGACTTTGCCATGTGTGCTTCTTACCTGTTTTTCAAAGATGCTCTTTCCTCTCTGACTCCTGCCCTGTGCCTTCACCTCTTCTTGGCTCCGTGCTTGACAAGGGCTCCAGCAGCCCTCTGCTGCAGCCACCTCTCAGAATAGTTAGTGCTTGTCTTGATCTGTCTGTGGCTTTGATCTGCCATTCATGCTGTCCTTGCGCCTCTCTTCCCAAGTTGTTTCTGGGTTCCTGCCCCTTTGTTCCTTGCCCTCTTGAGTGTGTCTCCTTTGTGAGTTCTTCTGCCTTCAGGTCCTGTCCTCCAACATGGACCTATGGGTTGATGGGGATGCCTGCCCCACTCCCTGCAGTTGGCTTTACAATGAGCTTGTCTGCATGTCTTCATTCAACCCTTGTGGATCCAGTTTCCATCCAGGGACCTTCTCCATCCCTGTCTGCTTCTTCGCTAGTCATCAGTAGCATTAGTCAGCTTTTTGTCACTGTAACAAAACACCTGAGATTATGAACTTACGAAGAGAAAAGAGTTATTTTAGCCTAAAGTTCTGAAGTTTCCAGTCCATGATCCAGTGGCCCTATACCTTTGGCCTTCTGCTGAGGCAGCACAGCATGGTGGGAGCAGAGGGGCAGAGCAAAGCAGTTCATCTCACCAGCCAGGAAGCAAAAGGGAGGAAGATAAAGAAGTGGGAGTTTGCCAGTCCCTTTTGAGGCCATGCCCCCAGTTACTTAAGGACCTCCCACAAGGCTCTCTCCTAAGGGCACCATCACTTCTCAGTGGTGCTAAGCTGGGGACCGAGCCCTTAACACACGGACCTTTGAGGGACATTCTAGATCCACACTATAGCACTAGTTACTCCTGTGCTTCCTCTCCTCCATGTCTTGTGGCCCCGCCTCGTTCAGGTTCCCGTTTGCTCTTCCTCAGAGCTTTGTGGTCCCTCAATTCCAAACTGGGCTTCTCGACTCCCATCCCACACCCCACACAACCGCTGAGAGCGAAGATCGGAGAGGAGCTCCCTGCGTGGCTCTCAGACGAAGGCTGCTTTGGGCTTCTCTCATCTATGAAGTTTAGAGGACTGGCAGGGGCAGATCCCCGCTCACTATTGAGCCTCATTTGGCAGCTCCCAAGCAGGCTATTCTGTGTCCCTGGAGTGCTCTCTGCTGGCTTCATCTCTCCTGGGCTGGTCTTAGGTACTCTGGGAAGCCTCACTCTCGCTGGGTATCTGAGCCCCTCCACCTCCCCTGTCCCCTGCTTTGAGTCCCATGGTTGTGTTGGTTGTTACTGTTTTTGTGTCTGTGCTTGGCCCATATGCTCCTGGAGGGCAGGGACAGCTGTCCTCTTTCACAGCCTCAAGCCCAGCACAGGATGGCACGAGGACAGGAGCTCAGTGGTTATAGAAGAAATAAATTCAAGATCTGAATTTATTTACTACAGCTAACCCACATGTGACAAACCCGTCCTCAGTGAATAGTTTCCTAGACTTTGCTAGTTACAACAATCATCTGGCCATTTGCTGAAAATGGGCAGGTCCTCAGCTCTGCTGGAGGCCCCAAGATTCTAGGCCTGGTGGCTCTCTGTGTGAGAAAGGACAACTGAGCCTCAGTAGCATCTCTGGGTGGAAGGGAGACATTTGAGGGACAGATCAGCTTGGTCACAGGTGAGGAAAGTCCAGTGGTGCTGAGGCTCAGAACAACAGATACCAAAAGGGAAAAGCTGCTGTGTGTGGTGCTGCATGCCTTGTAACCCAAGTACTTGGGAGGCTGAGACAGGAGGATCACAGGTTTAAGGCCAACTTGAGCAACTTAGTGAGACCCTGTTTCAAAATAAATAAAATAAAATGAAATAGGGCCTGGGAGTATAGCCCAGAGGTAGAATGCTCCTGGGTTCAATGCCCAGTAACACACACACACACACACACACACACACACACACACACACACACACACGCACACACGAAGAGCAGTGCTGGAAAGGGCAGTCAGGTGGAGGCGTGTGCATGTCTGAGAGGTGAGGATGATGTCAGGGCTGGCGCAGGGTTGCACATTGTTCTTCCTGGTTTCACCAGGATTGATTTTATTGTAGCACCAATTTTTGGTCACCTTCATTGTGAAGTACACCTCTCTTCCATCCCTTGGTTGCCAGGTCTAGATAGTTTTCTTGAGGCTTGGACAGGCAGATATTCCAGCTGACATGCTTGCCATTCTGATTGCTTCCTCTTGTAGTAGTTGGAGGAGCCTCAGAAAAGAAGCTGAATTGTGTTCATGTGGAGGAGAGGCATCGAGTCAGCCCCGTGAACACAGGTTGTGCTCATGCTTGCAACCTGAGGTCTGCAGGGTTGGAGTTGGCTGCTGTTTGAGATCATTCATAGCTGGAGCATCTTTATCGTAACATGGGTGACTGAGACCTGCCTGTGCTGCTTAATAGCACTTGGAAGCTGATTAGCTCCTGTAAAGGTCACTGAAAACTCCAAGTGCACAATTAAGTCCTGAATTGGTCTCTGAATACCAATGCAGAATTAAAGGATGAGGCAGGCAAATATTTTTAATTTGCATAGAAAGAGAGAAGCAAACACCAGATTTTCTTACGTATGCTAAAATAAAGCCAAAGTATGAAACAATTGAAAAAGACGCCTAAATCAAGAGTAGGCTGATAGACTATGACAAGACCACCATTACTTCTGCGTTCGTGGGGGCCATGTCCTGTGCATTGAAAGACTTGAGAATCTTCGTTAGGATGATCCTTGCAGGGCATGGGGATTGGAGACTATACTTGAGATCTTATAGGGTTGATTGTCCTATAGGATGGCAGTCAGACCCTCAGTTAGGTGTCAGAGGACAATTTCCATGTACTATCCTCCTAGTCTTGAAGTCAGTCTCCTGCTAGTCACCATCTCATGGCTGCGACATCCCAGGTAGACTTTAATGCCCTGAGGGAATGTTGTTATTTCCTCTTGTCATGAGGAAAGAGATTCTTGGATCTGAATTCCTTATACTTTTCCACTTCACTTCAGACCATCACCAGCTTCTACGATAGGACAAACTTGAAGCTCATTTGTAATTCTACGCGTACACCCTGCCTTTTACACACTTGCCTGGGCTCTCTCAGTGGAGTGGAGGCTGATGGTGCGCCAGCCCTGTGGTCCAATTTGTGCATTCGTGGAATTTAGGGGAACATGTGACCCCAGGCTGTGTGTGTGACCAATGGCCAGGGGCTCTCAGACTGACCATGAAAGAAATGAAAGTCATCTCTTTGGCAGCCTCACTTAGCTTGTGAACCTGGAAGTTTATGGGTCTCATTCCTGTGAAGAAGGGATGCCTGTGGCTTGGGGAACAAAGGTGGCTCCTGTAGCAGCAGAACCAGGCTGTGTGGCAGTGTGTGTGGGTGCCACATGCATTGCACACTCGAGACTGAGAGCTGCTCTTGTCATCAGAGGGAATGGCTTCTCCCTCCAAGGCTCCCCATGGGCTGTGGCTACCACCCCCTGCCCTTGGCCCTTCTGCCTGTGTTGGGGCTTTGGGGCCAGAACCTTCCATTACCACCTGACTTTTTGAGGCCAGTGTTTTTAAAGAATGATTAAGTTACAGAAGCTGAAGGATTGGTGAGGACCTCAGTTACATGCAGGGCCGGGGTTGGTTGTTTTACTTCTGTCTCTTGAACTTGTATTGAATTGGACTGTCATTGGATTAGCTGAGTCCAGGTCTAGACTCAAGCTGTCTTGTTGCATTATCTGTTTTCCCTAGTTCTATCCTGCTGCTCTCTTTTGCTCAATTTTCTCTGAGTCTCTCTGGCTATCTGAGAGAGGAAGGAGATCTTTCCTGGTCCTGACATTTCTACTTTTGGCTCTGTCTCACTCTTTTCACTCTTTAAAAAATTTATTATTTTTATTGTGGCAAAATAGGCATAACACAATGATGACTACCTTGATTTTTGAGTAAGCACTTCAGTGGTGTTGAGAGCATTCATTACCACTACCCATTTCCGGAACCTTTTCATCTTTCCAAACTGAAACACTGCACCCCTAAACAACAACTCCCCACGCCCTCAGAACCGACAACCACCTTTCTACTTTCCATTCCAGGCACCTCGTACAGTGAAACCACACACTATTTTTCCTTCTGCTGTTTTACTCAGCATATCTTCCAGATTCGTGTGGCAGCACATGTCAGAATTTCATTCCTTTTAGAAGTTAAATACTATTTCATTGGATGTGTGGACCACGCTTTGTTGATCTAGTCATCTGTCAGCAGACACTTGGTGTGATCTTGGTTGTCAACTTGACTGGATTGAGAGATGCCTGGAGAATGGGTGTGTCTGTGAGGGTGTCTCCAGGGAAGATGGTGTGTGAGTCAGTGAACTGAATGGGGAAGACCTGCCCTGAACACAGACAGTGCCATTCAACAAGCTGGAGGTCCAGGTGGAGCAAAAAAGTGGAGGAGGGGGAGCTGGCACATGCCAGCTTTTTTTTTTTTTTTCTGCTGCTATTGCTGGTAGATATAGACTGGGGCTGAATTATTGATCCTCTTTTTATAAAGCTTCCAGCCTCTTGGACTGAGAAGTTACTGGTTTTCTGTCTCTCCAGCCTGAAGACAGCTGTCATGGGACTGTTCAGCTCTCAACTGTTTAAGCCAATTTGGTAAATCCTCTTATAATGACATATAAGTGTATGCACATAGAATACATAGTATTCTATTGATTCTGTCCCCCCCTTTTTGTGTGTGTGTGTGTGGTACTGAGAATTGTACCTAGGGGCATTCTACCTCTGAGATACACCCCTGGACCTATTTCCTTTTTTTTGTGGTACTGGGGATTGAACCCAGGGACATTCTATCTCCAAACTACACTTCCAGTCCCATTTTTTACTCTTTATTTTGAAACAGGGTCTTGCTAAGTTGCAGAGGGCCTCACTAAGTAGCTGAGGCCAGTCTTGAGCCTGTGATAATCTTGCCTCAGCCTCCCAAGTACTGGGATTTTACAGTTGTGCGCCACCATGCCTGGATATCTCTCTTTTTAAAATACTTTTATTGGTGCAATGTAATTATACATCATAGTGAGACTTGAAGTAATATAAACAAACATGAACACAGCACTTGGTGTGTTTCCTTTCATATAACCTCTCCCTTACCCACTCCCCTTTTCTCCCTTCCCATACAAGTTAGTGAGATTGGTAGTGAAACCTTTTTGTATGGATGTAACCTTATTTGAACTGTTCCCTTCCTCAATCCTCATTCTCCCCTCCCCTGCACCTCCCTACCCCATTCCCCTTCCACTGTTCTATCGCTTTCTCTTCTCATTTGATTGCTGCCTATTTTTGTTCCAGTTTCCACATATGAGAGAAAACATGTGGCCCTTGATTGTCTGAGTCTGGCTGATCTCATTAGCACAATATTCTCTAGTTCCATCCATTTTGCTGCAAATGACATAATTTCGTTCTTCTTTATGGCTGAGTAAAATTCCATTGTATGTATATACCACATTTTCATTATCCATTTGTCTGTTGACAGACACCTAGATTAGTTCTATAATATGGCTACTATGAACTGTGGTGCCATAAACATGGATATGTATGTATCAGTATAGTGTTCTGACTTCAATTACTTTGGAAAGGTACAAGGAGTGGTATGGCTGGGTCACATTGTGGCTCCTTCCTTGTCTTCTTAGGAACCTCCATACTGATAGAGAACCTTGGCACAAGCCACTTGTGTAGCTTCCATCTTTTGACCACTGTGAATGCTGCTGCTGTGAACATGGTGTACAAATATCTATTCAAATCCTGCCGCTGGTTCTTTTGTGTAAATACCCAGAGGTGGAATTGCAGGATCAAATGATAACTCTATGTTTAATTTTTTGGTGGTTCCTTTTACTTTACAAGCAAAACCCATCTTGGTCTTCAGTCTTTGCTGCATCAACTCTCTGATCTTTCTTGGCCCTCTGGCCCCTAGTGGTTACTACCTCTCGGACTTTCTTTCTAGGATCCCAGGCATCCTGGATTTATACGTTTGCTTAAGTATCTGGTCTGTTTCACTGCATTACTTGGAATCTTCAAGTCTTTTAAGTGAATAAAACTGTTATCAAATCTTTACTTAAGTCTAAGCATTAAGCTCTAGTTGTTGGAGTTATAAATGGTCCCTGAAGAGATTTTACCAGAGATAACTCTTGGGCTCTGCCAGAAAGTTTGCCTTGTGATCACAGTCACTTTTTCCAGGGATTCCAAATGGATAGATTAGCAGTGCTTCCCATGATTTCAGGCTGACAGTGTTTGGGGTGGGTGAGAACTGAGAAATGCACCTGCTAATAAGAACAAAGGGTACTTTGCCAAAAGCAAAGCAAAGCAAAACAAAACAAAACAAAAAACCTTTTTGGTTAATTTGTATTTTTGCTCTCAAATCAATGCAGAGGTCTAGAATGTCCTTGGTGGGTGCTGGGCTGGGGTGAGTAGACCAGGCAACCTCACCTGGGCTACAGAGAGGCCAAAGACTCACACTGCATTTTTGCTCCTAAGCTGGAGACTGCTGGGGATGTGGAAATGAGGCAGATTGTCAGATCACTGGGAGGCAACTTGGAGGATGACTTCATTTTCTAGTTTCTTCAAGCTGCCTTGAGTCAAAAGAGTGTTTCTTTTTAAACCCAGATTTGTGAAAAGGTAATATTCCCCCCCCCACATGATACCACCACTACAAAAAAAAAATTCATAGCATTGCAAATCTCACTTACCTGGCTATGTATTTTCTGGAGATAGAATTTGTTTTTCTCTCTCCCCCTGGGGTGAGGGTGGGGATGGAAGGTAGAGGAAGGCGTGCGCACGCGCGCGCACACGCACACACACACACACACACACACACACGAATACCACCACCACAAAAAATTCCACAGTACTGCAAATCCCACACTTACTGGGCCATATATTTTGTGGGGATAGAATTTGCCTTTCTCTTCTCCTGGGGTAGGGTGAGGGAGGGAATGTAGAGAGGGCGTATGTGCCCATTGCTTTCAATACAGTTTGTGCTGAATGCCTTCGTGGAAGCAACTAACCACACCCATGTTCTCAACCAGGGTTGTTTCTCACCACCCAGAAGCTTGTGGCCAAAGGCTCCCACCCCTGTTTTGTGGTGACTGGCTCCTGAAACTGCCCTTTCAGGCTGCAGCCTGGCCAGCATGGAGCTGTAACGTCTGATCTTTTGCAGTGTCTGTGAAAGCCACAGGTGCCTGCTGAGGACATGGGTCTGACTGAACCACAAGCCAGGCTATGGTCCATGTCCTCTTCTTTCTACTCATCAGCTTTTCAGGCTGTGGCTTCCTGTTTATATTGTTTACTTTTTCTGTCCAGTGGCATAACACCTAGAGCTCCGTTCCCCACCACTTGCCCTTCGGGACCAGGCAGTCCAGATGGTTCAGGAGATGTGTGTGGTTGTTGGTGAGGCCTGGCACTGGGGACTCCAGGCCTTGGCTCTGTCTTATTTTTCACTCTTCTTTCCTCTTCCCTTCTTTCTGCATTGGTGCTGACCTCTTTTCATTCCTTCTCCTTTGCACGTGTCTTAGGCCTGAGGCTGCACAGTTCTACTTGCTTAGCCCAGCTGGTGGGACGCAGGGCCAGGAAGGAAGCCACCGCCTCCTACCTCCACGGTGTCTAGAACCGTGGGCTGACATTTCCAGAGCATCAGTCTTAGGTATCTTTTCTGTTTTTGTGTTCATATGGTCCATTTTGACTATAGGATCCAGTTCTCCCACTGGGGGAAAATGCAGGGGAGGAAAGCAGAGTCTTGGCACTAACTTCTTTCTTTCTTTTTTTTTCCTCCCCTTATTGGCAACTGATTCATGAACTCTAAAAAAAGAGTTGATAGCAACATAGCCAGCTAGCAGTGACAGCCCAGATGGCCCCCTATATAACAGAGACATTTGTATCTTGGATAAAAAAGATTATTTAAATGTGTTCTGCAAACCTTATTAAGAAAAAGGATTAGCAGCTGCTTTCAAAGGTTGTGGGTATGGAAATGGCTAAATAAGTAGCTAGTCCACTCGGATGTCAAGCTTAAGAAATAGGACTTGGGAGGTCTGGGCCAGGATGTGGGAAGAATCCTATGTAGGGAGGTGACTTCTGAAGATAACCATCAGCACTGTCAAAGGCCCCAGATAACCCACCTTCAAGAGTGTCACAGACGGAGAGGTCCAGTTTGAACATGTGTGCCAGTGGACACAGAGGTTCATTTCCAGGCTTCTGTATCTACCAGAGTGCTGCAATCTATAAGTCTTTACAGTGGCTGTAGGCAGACCAGGACCCAAGATAATCAGTTGGTACCAAAGTTATAAATTCTACTTGGGACAGATATATAGATGATCCTGTTTCCCATTTCTTTCCTTTCTTACTGGGAATGATACAGGCCATATTCTGCTACCGTGAACCTGTGGATTGCCTGAAATCCATAGTAGACTTTCATTGTTCTCACGGTCCTATTATCGGGCCATTGGGTAGGACATGGACATCTTCATGATGGGGGTTTTGAATTGGGGATCATAGAGCTGGTGTTGGCTGTTTCACAAGGATGGGGTGGGGGTAAAGTTGGGAACAGCTTCATAAGAACCACTGAGTTGGAGCGTGTAAATGGTGGTAGGTGGGGGAGAAGCTTTCTTGGAGCATGAGGAATCATTACCTGGGATTGGGAATCAAACCAGATGTGGAAGAATTTAAAAACACTCCATCATTACTGGACCGTGACTTAGCCTGGGATAATTTTTCTTAGCACTTCTGGAGAGTGATAGGGAATTGAGCCGAGGCCAAGGGAGCATATGTGCTGACTGGAGAGAAATGTTTTCAGTCTTGACATCCTTTTCTTTCATTGGTTGGCAGTTTTAGAACCAAAAGTCATCCCCTGGAAAGGGGCTGGCAGCAAGCAGGCTGGGGCTGCTGCAGAGTGTCGCTCTCAGCACACTTTTTTGTGGCTTTAGGAAAGTCTCTGCGTCTCCTTGCACCTCTTGTTTTCTTCTTTTATTTTAATTTTTTTAAATTGGTGCATTGTAATCATACATCTTTGTTAGGTACAAGCTGATAAAGGTGTACATACACACATTTCTCATTTAACCCTTCCCCAATTCCTGCCCCACTCCCTCACCTTCCCTCCTTCTCAAGTTCACTTTTGTGATTGACCTTGATATGTTTGTGAAAGTACATCATGTGCATTAGGGCCTCTTGTTTTCTTGTGTGTGAAACAAAGGAATTGAACAAAGTGATCTCTAAGATCCTATTCAGTTCTGGAATTCTGTGCCTCTTCTTCTGCTTGCTACCTGCTTTTCCTCCCTGATTTGGTGTCAGGATTCTGGGTTGGGAATTAAAAAAAAAAAAAAAAAAAAGGGAAAGATTTCTAGTGAGAGGTGGTGGTGGACACATGTAATCCAAGTACTTAGGTGGCTGAGACAGGAGAATCACAGGTTTGAGGCCAGCCTAAGAGACTTAGTGTAACTCTCAATAACCTAGTAAGACTCCTAACAACCTAGTGAGGCCTTGTCTCAAAATGAAAATAAAAAGGGCTGGGGGGAAGCCAGGTGTTATGGTGCACACCTGTATTGCCAGTATTGGGAGGCTGAGACAGGGGGATCACAGGTTCGAAGCCAGCCACACACAGCAATTTAGTGAGGATTTCAACAACTTAGCCAGACCCTGTTTCATAAAAAAAAAGGGCTTGGGATGTAGCTCAGAGGTCGACTGTTCTTGGGCTCAATTCCTAGCACCCCACACACATACACACACATCAAAAAAAAAAAAAAAAAGAAGAAGAAAAAAAGGCATTTCTGAAAAGGGAATTGGCATCATCATAGAATAAGTAAAAGACTGGAAAACTAGACTTGAAACAACGGAATAACTGGGTGGACCCTGCCCTCGAGTCACTTTATGGACGGAGTCTTAGAGGCTGCACGGGTTGGTGCCACCCAGTGGCTAAGTTTGATAGGCTCTCTGAGCCCTTTCTGGTCTCCCCCACAGAAAGATAGTCCTCAGGGCTACCCTCCCACCAGGACGGCACTCAAAGAGAAGAGAGAATTCTCCAAAGGAACTCAGACTGGTGTAGGGACAAGGCATATTCTATGCACAGAAGATCAGCAAATGTCAATATTCACCGCTTGGGCTCTTGGTTTAATGTTTTATCCTGTCACCTCGTCTATACTCAGGGAAAGCAAGCTTTTTTCAAAGGTCAAGGTTGACATCTTATTGCCACAGATTCTTGGATGTGTTAGCTTCATGCGAGCCGCAGAAAAAGATCTTATCTTCCTTCTCAGCGTGATGAGGGGGGCAACACTGATTTACTGGACTGGGCCCAAATGCGTTTCCCCGTGGGACGAGTGCTGCCCCGCACACCTTGGTAAAGAGTCCAGCTTCTCATTGTTCAGATTTCCTGGCTGTGGAGGCAACATGGCAGGCTTCCATGGTGTGCATCTTTCCTTCTGCAGAGTCCACGTGGATGAGGGTTTGCAGGACTTTAGCAACCATTGTGTAACAATGGAAGGAACAACCATTGTGTAAATCAAGGATATGAAACAAGTTTTCTTACTAGTTTTGTGCCTCCCCCTACTCCTCGCCAGTCTATTTCCCCCAAATTGTTAAATGATAAAGTGCAACCCAGCTCTTCCCTCTGCTGTTCTTCTTACTGCCCTCCTTGGAGCATAGCCCTGCCGGGTCCCAGCAGTTCCCCACAGGTAGCCTGTGCTGAGCACAGTTGCTCTATTTCAGTTCCCTGCTTCCCACAGAGCCAGGGATGGGAGGTCCTCTAAGCACTGCCGGTGCCACTTAATATGCTCCCTGCATTCCCACAGGGGCTACTCTCTCATAATTAGCAAAGTTGCCAACTTCTGCCACTGTGCGGAGGAAGTTATCCTGCTCTGTAAATGGGAAGCAGCGCCAGTTGTCTCCCAAGGGGCGAAGGGATGTGATGGCTCAGAGCGATGCTCTGTGCTCGCTGACACCTTCGTTGAAATTAGTTCCTTCTCACCATTCTAGGACAGTTAGCAAGGAGTCCAAGGAAGTGTGGTGTGGCAGGATTATTAGAGCCAAGAGAAAGATGCTCTAGGAACAACATGGCCTTCTCAAGAAGTGAACTCTGCTGAGCTACAGGAGGACAAGCAAGTGCCTCTGGGACCAGGATGTTGACCCAGCTGTCCTGGCATAGTCACACTGGCCATTGAGGAAGATGTTAATTAGAGGGTTGTATTAAATGTTTGTTTACTTATTTATGGCACTGGGAATTGAACTAGGGGTGCTCTGCCTCTGAACTACACCCCCAGCCCTTTTTGTTTTGTATTTTGAAACAAGGTCTTGCTAAGTTATTGCAAACTAGCCTTGAACCTAGGATCTTCCTGTCTCAACCTCCTCAGTACTGGGATTTCAGGTGTGTGCACCAAAATATTTCATTTATTTATTTTGTCTATCTAATTATTTTTGAGAGATGCATTCTCTTTTTGTGAACAGGTCTTCATTTGAGAAGTCTGGCACACATGTACAGCCTTCATTTAGAGTTTTGAGACAGAGAAAGGGTGGCAGCTGGGTGCTTGGCTCCAAACCACCCCAGGCATGACAAATCTGTTCACCTCTCCCTGGGTTGCACTGTCTTTAATTATCAACCAAGAAGCAAAACCATTGTTTCTGTCTCAGTGTTCTGATGTGGATTCCTCCCTCTCTCCTGCCGTGACACGGTTTCCACGCAAGATGTGAAGGTCCTGCATTTCCAGGAACAGTTTAGATCCCCCCACCCCCCCACCACTTGCCTTTAGAAGGTCTTTGTAAACCACAGAGGAAGCTGCACCCTTTCTCTATCTTTCACAGCTACTTAAAGGACATGAGATCATGAGCAGGTCCTGGCTGGATTGTCACCAAGTGGCCAGTTGTGGTCTTACTACTCACATTGTCAGGGTGTTCTCTGCCACTCCATCCCCCCGATACATAGCACTGTGGTGCGGTCTCCAGTGGCCCCTCCGAGGCCCCTCCTAGCCTGTCTCTGCTCCCGTGGCAGGGTGACATCTTCCGTCTGCATCCCTCATTCCTTCTATCTGACTCTCTCTCTGCCAGTGGCACCTGTGACCCTTGCATTGTGGAGGACAGTCAGATTTGCTTGTGGCTTCAATGCTTTTCAAATGGATGAATAAGACAGAAAAATTAAGCAAGAATCATTTCCTGTTTATAGAGTGTCCAAGATAGAAACCCTGCCTTTGAGTGTAACTGGAGATTTCCTGCCCTAACGATAAAGGAAAGAAAAGGCTCATGTCTCGAGATCTGGGAGAAGAGCTGTACCAGTGAGATGGTGCCAGTGTCCTGGGGACACCATAGACCCCAGACTCCTGCACAGCGGACTTGGCCTCTGGGAGGCTTTACAGTCTGTTGAGGTGGTGCCAAGGACATCTGGGAGATGCCCTGCATGAGGGGCTAGGCAGTGTTAGCGGGGGTGCTGAGAAGAGCTGAACACTGGGAGGATTCCCGAGGAGCAAAGAACGCAGACAGGCATTGGCACAGTCCCTGCCTCCGCATGAATGGGCTCAGCCTTCTTCAGAGGCCTCTGGGAAGCTCTGAAAAGAAAGCTCTTTGAGTCTTACTTCCTCAATATTTCTTTCCAAGACCTCACATTAGATAAAGTTCATCACCTTGTCAATCCTTCACACTCGGTTTGGACCCACATCTGTATCTCTAGCATGCCATTATTTCCTTTATTTGCAGTTCTGTTTTCTAATAGGCTATATTTCCAGTTTCCTTCTCCCTCCATGAAGTTTCACATGATTCGTTTATTGCATACTGGATTCTCTTTTGACTGGGGGTTCCCTGACAATCTCAAGCATATATATATATCCCTCACTACAGGGAGTGAGCCTTACTGTGTTGCCCAGGAAGTGGACTCTCCTGGCTCTTTGCTGTGTGAATTTTCTTTACCCAATAAGAAAGTGGATTCCCAAGTAGCTTCTCCCTTGCCAGCAAGGAGTCCAGGGGAGTGGAAGGTGTGTCTTCGATGGGAAACTGAGTAGAAGCTTCATGCTCCTCTTTAAGCAGATTTTCAAATCCAAGAAGCTCCACTGTCTGATGGTGATGAGATCAGATCTGGATGGGGTCCCTGTGTCCCCTTTCTCCTCCAAGACTCACCAGAACAGTACCCAGTGCCGGTCTTAGGACCTCCGTTTCCTCTTGCTGGTCGTGTGTGTGCAAGTGTGCTGGGACACCCTCTGCTTTGTGAAACCAGTGTGTGCCCCGTCACCAGCATCCCCTCCCCTGTCTGAGCTGTGCCTTTCTCATCTGCAAAGCAAGATGGCTGGGCCCTTTTGTGCTCTTGGGACTCCTCACTGCTCCAAGCCCTTCAGCAACAGTTACCCTGAGAGGCAATTGGAAGAGTGCTTCTCAGAGAAGCCCTTTCTTTGCAAAAAATGCTGGTGTCAAGTTTGTCTACGGAAGCCACGTGCGCTCTGGGATGATTCAGAGCTTCCCAGACTCTCAGAGCCCTTTGTGTCTCTCCAGTTCCTGTGATCACTGAATAATTTATTTACCCCCCAGCATCCCCACTTCCTTTTCTAGCTATTCTCTGCTCATTAGTGTCTGTGCCCAGAGTGGGCAGAGGCGAAGGAGGAAGTGAAATAAAAATCCCTTCTCTGGCTCCCTGGCCTGACCACTGTCTTGTGAATTGGTGGCAGGAGGTGGTGTTGAACGCAGGGACAAGAAGTTGGGGCGATGACAGGGGACCATCTGACACCATCTGCGGATATTCCCTTTGTGTGTGTCACCACCCTAGAGATGGCTGGGTGGCCGGTCGTTAAGAGGAAGGGGTTGTTGATGCAGGCTGCAAGCTGACAACTGGTCCTTTTCTAAGCAGCAAATCTAAAGGCAAGGGAAGGAGCACTTGTTTGTGAGCAAGAGTAGGGGTGATACGATTCCGTGAAAGAGGTGACATTCAGCAAAGATGACACTGAATTCTCTTACTTCGCATGTGCTATATTTGCCTTCTGGATCAGGCGGGTGCAGTTCCCCAGAGCCTCTGAGGCACATTTTCAGTAATTGGGATGTGAAAACGGTGCCATTAGTCTTCAGGCTGTGTACGGTGTGGAGCCTTCGAGGGGAGGCACCTGGGCCAAGCCTCCTGGGCAGCTGCACCTGTTGGATGTCTAGCGGTCCAGCCTCGGCTGCAAAGCAGAGCTGCAGGAGGCATGAGCAGAGGGAGAAGGAGAAGATTCTCTTGGGAGGGAACACATCTCCTTGCCCATTGTTAGGGTTTGGGTTTGGAAGGTCTCACAGAAGGCTCATGTGTTGAAAGCATGTCCCAATGCAACAATATTCAGAGGTAAAATAAATGAGTAAGAGCTCAGTCTCATCAATGGTAAATCCACTGAAAGATTAATAATTTGAGTGGGCTTACTGGTGGTAATTTAGGTAGGTGGGGCATGGCTGGGGGAGTTAGGTCACTGGTGGTGTGGCCTTGGGGACTGTATCTATCTCTGGTTGTTTTCTGTCTCTCTGCTTTCGGCCACCATTGAACTGAGCTCAGCTTTCCTTCATCACACCATACTATCATATTTGCCTTGGAGTTGTCCAGCTGTGGACTGTGCTTCAGAAACCATGAACCAGATAGAGTTTTCCTCCTCTATTTTGTTCATATCAAGTACTTTGGTCGCAGTGATGGAAAAGTGGACTAAAACACCTACCAGTCATTTCCCTGGAATAGTGCCCAGACCCAATCATGTGTGATCAAGCTGGGAACCCTCCCCGCCATCCTTCCCCAGTTGGCCTCTCTGGATTCACTGCTTTTATTCATTGATGCTCTTCTTGTCCCACACACCCAGGGTGCAATGCCCTGAGGCATCTCTGGAATACTCTTTTGGTGGAGAATCAGGGTCTGTACCTACCAGCCTTTGCTTCCCCGTCTAGCCACCAGCCTGGCCCAGGCCTTGAAGGAAGTCAGTACTCACCAGCCCTGTAACTATTCAACGCCAAGATGTGTGAGTAGAAAACATTTCTACGAGCACAGATCCCACACCATGGCCTCTGCCCAGGCAGCTCAAGCTGAATCCCAGGGTCTATTTTGAGAACTGGTACATTTTGCAAAGGAAGGATGACTGACTCTCTGAGGCTATGGCTTCTCCCTAAGATGACACACTTCCTTTTTTTCTCTATCATATATATTTGTGTGTGTGTGTGTGTGTGTGTGTGTGTGTGTGTGTGTGTGTGTGTTACTGGGAATTATTAAACCCAGGGGCATTCTACCTCTGAGCTACACCCCAGCCCTATTTTATTTTTTTATTTTGAAACAGGGTCTTTATAAGTTGCTAAGGGTCTTGCTAAGTTGCTGAGGCTGGCCTCAAACGTGTGATCCTCCTGTCTCAATTTTCCAAATACTGGGATTAAAAGCATTGGCTTCCATGCCTAGCTTTCTTTATCATGTTCTAACTCCTTGGGATGGGGCTAATTACCACATCCAAAAATTCCCTGAAACTCCAGGGCTCCCACTTTTGGCAGTTATACAAAATAAATAGGCTGTTGATTATGAGCTCTTAGGGCTCATGCTCTTTGATTTGTCAAAAAAAGGTAAAGAAGAGGTGATTTTTTTTTTTGCAGTACTGGGGATTGAACCTAGGGGCATTCTACCTCTGAGCTATACCCCCAGCCTTATTTTTTATTCTTTATTTTGAAACAGGGTCTCACTAAGTTGCGCAGGGCCTCACTAAGTAACTGAGGCTGGCCACAAACCCAGACCCTCAGGTCTCAGCCTCCCAAGTATTGGGATTACAAGCGCCATCATGCCCAGCTAAAGAAGTGACATTTAAGTCCTTTGTATGTCTTGTTTGATGAGGATGATGAGCTGTTCCTCCTCTCTGCTGCTATTTTCCTTGCTTTTGTTTCCTCTCTGAAGATGGAGAACTGATGAGGGATAAGACACTTGAGTTGTTTGTGTGAAACAAGTGAAAGCTGTGGTTTCTTCCTCTTGTGTCTTCTAGTTCGTTCAGGGTATCCTTTGTCCAGATGTTTGCTCACTTCAGTGTACCTGGGACTCACCAGGAACGTTCATGATGTTCAGGCCGTCTCTTGGGAGTCTGACTTGGGAGCACTTGTTGTGGGCAGATTGAACATAGAGATATTTGTTGGATAAGGCAACCCTGGTGAATCTAGTGGGGTGTCTGAATTATGGTTGAGGCTGAGTGACTTTAAGGACCTCTTAAAGCTCTGTGAAGGCAGGGTCTGCAGCTGCTTTGATTTTAGCCATCGGTCTAGCACCTCGCTGAGGCCCACATATCCAAGACCTGTGTGGTGACTGGATGCATGGAAGACACAGTCAGCATCTCTAGTGGTAGCTATGGAGCTGAACTGTGGAACATCAGAGAGAGGAGCAGGACAGGTGATGTCTGAGAGGCCTCACAGCTATTAGTCTACCTAGTATATGGCAGGATGTATTTGTTGAAACAGATTCTATAATTCTATAATACCTGTAGCACTTACCCATTAAGCTTTGTCCTCATCCATTCTTATTTAAGTTTCTCTCAGCTATTGTAAGTGATGGGTGTCCTTTATCCTGCAGGTACCTGACTGTTCTGAGCAGTTTTCTGCTTGGTGCCCAGTTTTTTTCCTCTACTGCTCTGTAATGCTCAGCCATTGCCGCTAGAGGGCCAAGGTTTTGCACAATGATGACCACATCTCCAAGTTCAGAGGTCTCCTGAGAAACCTGCAGGGGCCCAGGCAAAGGCCCATCCTGAAAACTTGCTGAAGCAATAGATGTGTGAGCTGAATGCCTGTACAGCTGAGCAGGGTCAGGGGGGGAGGACAGTGCACTTCCCACAGACCCTTTGTGGGCAGCAGCTGAGGACCCTGTGTGGCTGACTAGGGATGATGGAACAGATCCTGGCAAGGAGGGTGATGGGTGCTGCCTTGCCTCTTGGACACCATGAAACTATGCTTGCTTTCTCCTTGAGTGTAGGACTTCTGTTATTTTAGTTTTAAAGACAGAAATTCGCAGGACAAAGTGGGGTCTTTACTAATAAAAAACTGCACTTGTCCTTTCTCTTCTCCTCACTAGGTCATCTGCTCTCTTTCTCTTCCCTTGCTGCCCCCCCCCCTGCCTCCCCTTGCTTCTGTCCCCCCTCCTCTGTTACTTTCTTGGGTCTTTCTTATTTGCTGTCTTGTCATTGCTTGGTCCCCTAAGTGGCTTATTTAGTTCTAGAAGGACAATTCTAAAACGAGGTGTCAGGGGGACTTTGTTTGGCCCACCCCCTCCCTTACTCTCTGCTCGGTGCTGTCCTGGGCTACATACCTGTTGCAGAACTTGACGGGAAAGATGCAAAGCCAACTTAGCTGAGTATTTTCACTGCTCTCAAGGCAGGGCTGTGCGGCCCCACCCATAATATGGATGATACCTGTGTACCCCCAACATACCTAATTCCTAAGGATGGAAGGTAGTGAGGGCCTGGTCCAATTGAAGACTTTCCATTGCTGTGACAAAGTGCCCAAGATAAGCAACTTAGAGGGGGAAAGGTTTACTTTGGCTCATGTTTTCAGAGGTGTCCATCTACAGTCACTTGGCCCCGTCACCTTTGGCCCTGTGGCAGCATAATACATCATGGCAGGAGAATGTGGTGGAGGGTGCTCCTCACTTCATGGAGGCCAGGAAGCAAAGGGAGATGAATGGGTTGGAGTCCCAATATTCTCTTCAAGGACATGCCTCCAGTGACCTAACTTCCTGCATCTAGACCCTGCCCCAATAGCTCCACAGGCTGGTGACTATGCCTTTAACACATGGGCATTAAAGATCCAAACTCTATCAGGGTTTAATGCATAGAACAGGCCTGGTCTGGAAGACTATTACGGCAGCATGTATAGCACCCATGATGGCCAGCAGATGTCTGCATCTAATGTAGTGTAGAACTCTAACGAGAAGCATGTGTTCAATCCAGTTGTTTCTACCACTCCCCAGGCCAGGCCCTCCCACAAATGGAGGGGTGTGTGTCGGAGCATATTCTCTTTCTCCAGCTGCTTTTCCCTGAAGGAGTTAATAAGGGCTGAACTGGCCAAAGGGCAGGAAGCAACAGGGAAATGCAAAAAAGCAGCATGGGCCATGTTTAATTCATAAGTCAGATAATCTCTTGCCCTTGGCAATGTGCAGGCTATTTTCAGCCTGGTGCTAGGGAGCCCACTAGAGAAACCAGTTGTGTTTAATTTATCCATATTTATTGAGCACCCATTGTCAGCTACTGTATTTGGACTTAACAGGAATATAAAGAGTAAAGTAAAGGCCCAGTCTTCAGAAATCTTACAGTTTAAGATAATAACTCTAATATAAGACACCCAAGGTCAGCAGTGGGGGTTCAAATCAAGGTCCTTTTTCTATTGTGCTGGGGATTGAACAGCCCCTTGCACATATAGAGCGAGGGCTTTGCCGTTGAGCTACAGTCCCAGCCCCAAGCTCACATCTGATTGGGGCATTATAGAGAGGTGTATTTATATGAGCACTTTGACACATTGAGATGGAGAGAAAGATGGTAGGATTAGACCAAATAAGATGTGCTGGAGAGAAGCCTTCCTTCCTTCCTTCCTTCCTTCCTTCCTTCCTTCCTTCCTTCCTTCCTTCCTTCCTTCCTTCCTTCCTTCCTTCCTTCCCTCCTTCCCCCCTTCGCCCCTTCCCCCCTTCCCCCCTTCCCGAACCTTTTCCTTCCTTCCTTCCTTCCTTCCACACTGGGGATTGAACCCAGTGGTGTTCTATCTCTAAGCTACACCCCCAGCCCTATTTTACATTTTATTTTGAATCAGAGTCTCACTAAATTGCTGAGGCTGGCTTTGAAGCTGTAATCCTCCTGTCTCAGCCTCCCAAGTACTGGGATTACAGGCATGTGCCACCATACACAACTGGGAGAACTTCTAAGTAGCCTGGCAAGTCTTACCCATGGAGTATGAATTTTGAGTAGGCAATATTGAGGTAGAATAAGAGTATCTGACTGGCCCTTTCCATGGGGCCAGGGAGCCAGGGTGGGGATTAGGGGTGAGCAGAAGACCTGAGGAGAAAATAACTCAGAAACCTGGTGGAAACAGGACATTGTGGCCCATGCCTGTAATCTCAGTACTTGGGAGGCTGAGACAGGAGAATCACAGGTTTAAAGATAGCCTCAGCAACTAAGGGAGACATTCAGCAACTCAGTGAGATCCTGTTTCAAAAATAAAATAAAATAGAGCTGGGGGTGTAGCTCAGAGGTAGAATGCCCCTGGGTTCAATCCCTAGTACCAATCCAAACCAACCAAACAACAACAAAAATTTGAGAGAATATGTGTTAACCTCATTTATGGAGGGGACAGAGGCTGGGATGGGATCAAGGCCCACCCTGGGATACTCCTGGAGTATCCCAGGAGACGGTCAGAATACTCTCTGGTGATCCCAGATCCACACAGGACCCTGCAGGTCCAGGGGCTGGGTGGCTGGGTGGCTTGACAGATCAGTGGCCAGTGGATGGGAAAAGAGTGGAAAAATAACTGGGCTTTGGAAACTTCCTACCTGAGGGGTGCTGGATTTTGATGAATATTGTTCTGGGCATGTTGATTTTGAGGGGGAACTGGGGTGGGGTGGGAGGGAAGCATGGATCTGGGTCTGGAGTAGCAGCGAAGGGCTAGTGGTGTCCAGGTCCGAGTTAGTCAGTCTAGAAATGGGAGTGGGGCCTGTGGGAAGGGACGAGGTCACCAAAGAAAAGAGCATGGTGGGGGATATCTTCTACTCATTTACTCACGCATTGAATGTCTGCTTTACAGTGGGTGCTGTAATAGGCAGACATTCTTCAGCCATTCAGGAACAGACGACACTGCTGGGGCTTGGTAATGTGGGAATAAAGTATATGGATGGGCCTTGGCCCTATCACTTCTCCTCTGCAATGCATCTGAAGGACATCTGGATAATGAGAAACAAAAGATTAAGTGTGCAGGGACCCTGCCCATCAGGAAGCAAGACTGACTCAGGTCCTGCAGCCGTATTGATACCTTCCCTTCCTGATATGGGAGGAATTTGAGGCTTTCAGATCTTCAGCAGACATGATCTCCACCTACCTCTAGAGATGCCCCTTAGTGAGGAGAGAAACAGAAGCTGTGGTTTGCCACGCATCGTGAATGATCTGCTACCTCTCATATCCATAGAGGTGGTTTGTTTCCTATTTATGATGCTCAACAATTGTGGAAGGCTGAGGAGTGCTGCCCCCCTCCCCCCACCAGCTGCCCACATCCTAATCCCTGGAGTCAGTAAATGTGTTACCTTATATGGCAAAAGGGCCTTTTACAGATGTGATGAAGTTAAGGGATTTGAGATGGGGATATTATTCTAGATTATCTGGATGGAGACAATGAATCACCAGGGGCTATATTAGTGAAATAGGAAGGCAGGAGAGAGAGGAGATTGAAGGAGAGGTTGGAGTGTTGTGATTCCTTGCCTGGGACCACAGGTCTAGGGATGCAGACAGCTTCTGAGAGCTGGAAAAGGCAAGGCAGGCAGATTTCCCTCTGAAGCTTCCAGTGTCTTGATTTTAGCTCCATGAGACACATTTTGAACTTCTTACCTCCAGAACTGTAGAACAATAAATCTGTGTTACTTGAAGCCACCAAAATTGGAATAATTTGTTACAGCAGCAATAGGAGACTAATACTGTAATGCATACTTCCTTTCTTGCACAGAGCCTATTGCATAATAGGTGCTCAGTTTAATTTATTGGATGGATGATGAATCCCATGCTCAACTATAACCCCCAACGTAGAGTTCTCTGCAGTGCTTTTTGAATCCATTTTGGCTTCATTTGGATAGCAAGGAACTGAAGGGAACTTTGCCAGAAGAAGCCCCCAGGGCCCCTCTTCCTCTTTTGATAGCAAAATGACCAGTTCTCTGGTCCAGTTCACTGCACACACTGGGCAATATGTGCACCTGTGAGGACTGGCTTTACCCCTTTGACTCTGTCTTGCTCTTTGCTGCTTCTATTGTAGTCTCCCTAGTGCAAACCCAAATGGAGGAGAGTCCTGGCAAGTTTAAAGAGCCAGGCAGAATGACGACAACACATAAGTGTTGTCCCTGGCAGAATCTTAGAGATCTTTGAAATAGCAGAAATCACCACTAAGCGAGATGTGGCTTCCGAGTTCAAAGTGCTCACATGAGCTAGCAGGTATTGCGCACCGTCATCTACAAAAGTGCTCTTCCTTGGGCACGAAAAGTGTTCTGTGTTAGGGCAATAGCTGAAGCTCTGCTTTGCACGCAACTGAGGGGTTCTGCGTGTGACTAACTCCCCAACACCAGGCCTGCAGCCACACGATCACACTCTTCAGTAGCTTCTGAGGCGGGGGAGCCCCAGCTTCTGGTTACTGGATGAACTGGTCCAGGCTGAGGTGGGGACTTCCATGAGGAGGGCTCTCTTCCATGGGGCCAGCATGCTCTGCCTAAGGGTCACTTTTCAACAGCTTAGAAGTCCCTTCAATCACTCAGAATAAGCAGGGAGGCCAGCTCCAGGAGGTTGCAGGAACTAACCAATTTTTATTTATTTATTTATTTATCTATTTATTTATTTATTTATTTATTTATTTATTTATTTATTTAGTACTGGGGATTGAACCCATGGGCATTCTACCTATAAGCTCCATCCTGTCCCTTTTCATTTTTTATTTTGAAACAGGGTCTTGCTAAGTTGCTGAGAGTCTTGCTAAGTTGCCAAGACTGGCCTCAAGCCTGCAATCCTCCCGTTTCAGCCTCCCAAGTACTGGGATTATGTGCTACCACACCCAGCTACCAATTTGATTTTAAATACTTGAAGTTAGGCCTATTGAGGCCAACATGTAAATTTATGGAAAAGAATATGCAAATAGGTACCCAAGCTAAATAGCCTGGCTCTGTTCCCTCACACAGAACAGAGCCCCTGACCCTGCTGCCTTGTATTGAGCTGTTTTTGGCTCTGGAACTCTGGGGCTGTTGTGTTGGCACAACTTGGAGGAGGTGGGGGTGGGGGTAGGCTGTGGAAGAAAGGACTGTTCCAATTTAAACAGTCACAACAACAAAAGTTCTCTTAGCAAATTGGCATGCTGTTCATAAACAGCTTTCTGTTCACATGAGGATATAGGGGCTTTATAAACTCCATGGAAGGAGGAAGTTAAGAAAGACATGTTAGAACCCAAGACTCCTTAGCTCCCTTTGTTGCTGTTGGAATCCAGGCAATGTGGTTCCCACACCCAGGCTGAGGTCCAGGCTGCTTGGACAGTGGAAAAGAGGCAGGAACAGCATCTCCCACATAGACACTGGAGCAAGCCCTTTCTATGTGGGTGTTCAGATGGAGAGACTCAGTGATCTGGTAGATGGTGAGCTGCAATGAAAGTGAGAAATGTGTGCATGTATGCCTTTACCTTTACCAGCTTTACCTAACAAAGATGTGTGATTACAATGCACCAATTAAAAAGAAAGAAGAAAGAAAGTGAGAAGCAGAGAGAGACAGACAGACAAGATCAAAACACATGAACATTGAACTCAGTGCAGTGGGCAGCTACATCTAAGACATGGCTAATTTGTTTGGAAGTAATGAGTTTGGAGTGACAATAGGGTTAGAAACAGGAATTAAAAAAAAGACTAGCAGTAAAATAGTTTTGGGAAGTATTTTCCTGGTAATCTGAGCAATTCACATTGTACAAAAACAAATAGTACAGGAATAGTGTGAGGAGGCTCCCTGGAATAACCCCCAGGAGTGTCCTGGTGACTGGACCTTCACATGTACTTCTATGGATGCACATATGGGCCATTCCATACAAATCAAATTACATGGAATTACGTCGCATGTCCTGTTTGTTGTGGCTTCCCCACTTACCTGACCCCTCTAGCCATGGGCACTTGCCTTCACGTCCCAATGTTATCCCTCCTATCCTCAGAGTCACTGGTATTAGCAGCTTGGAATACACCCTTCATCTTCTTCTTCATGTTCATGCAACCATATGCAAACACAAATGCCTTTTTAGGGTGTGCCTTGGTTATGGTTTTACATTTTTCTGCATTTTACTTTTTCTCACTGACTAATAGCTCAGGGACTTAAATCAACTGGCATAGATTTAACTCAGAGATGCATAATATTACATAATTTGGATGCATTACCGTTTATCCAATCACATGCTTATTGATGGGCATTTGTGGGTTTTGTTTTTTGCTATCTTAAGCAATGCTTGGACATATATCCTTGCTTTGCAATGCCTTTATTTATTTTTTTTTTGTGGAACTGGGAATTACCCAGGAGCATTATGCTTCTCAGCTACACCCCCAGCCCTATTTTATTCTTTATTTTGAAACAAGGTCTCACTAAATTACCATTTACTGGCCTCAAACCTGCAATCCTTCCATCTCAGCCTCCCAAGTACTGGGATTACAGGTGTGCACCACTGTACCAGGCTGTGATACCTTTATTTCAATGGGCTATATCCTCAGAGAGGAGATTGCTATATGAAGGATAAAAATAGATATTATCAGATTGCTTTCCAAAGGCGGTATCATTTTACATTGTCACCAGTAATGGTTAGGGATTCCTTTTCCTTTGCTTTCCCAACAGCAACTTATCATAATGAAATTGGTTTCTCATCTGTTAGGTGTAAAATGCTATCTCATTGTTATCCTCATTTGCTTTCCCTAGCCTATCTGTCAGTAAGGTTTAAAAACTTCCATGTTATTGAATATTTAGATATTCTTGAGAAGCAGGAGTATTGGCCTAGAAGCTTGACCTCTGATTTTTGGTTTTTGGGGGATAGTGGATAATTTATCTGTAACCGCACATGGACCCTTCTTCCTCGTGTACCATTTATGGATGGCAGGATCAGATGAAGGACCAGATGGGGGCAAGCATGTGGTATCCATGTGGGACACATGTCAACGGGGTTTGAGGCATCAGGAGGGGGAAAAGAATCTGACTCCAGAAGACCCTGAGAGGCTACTTCGTGGTCTTTGCACAAGAGCCAACAGCCCTGGTGCATTTAGCAGACAGACCTGGTGCTAGGAAAGTGCTGAAAGTTTGGTTGGTGGAAGTGTCCATCCAGGTAAGTAACCGATTTTCAGTCAGCTAGATACCAGCCAGTTGTTGCTGTAGAGAGAAAGGAGATAGGCTAAAGGGAAGGGACTCAAGACCCTAGGGGAGGGGTAGCAAGAGGTAAGCAGAATATGGGGCCCCCAAATAGGTAGGTTCCATGTACAGCAAGCAAGTCCTGCACTGGGTGGGTGGCTGAGAAAGGGGCCGGGCTGTGGGAACCACACTGACTTAGAAGGAGCAGGGAAGACAGCAGGGGGGCTCGCAGATGCCCAAGGCGTGTCTCTGGGCTTCAAGAAACCAAGCCCAGGGCAACAGGACCCAATCCAGCTGGTGGAGTTTGGGTTGCTAATGTGTTTCCTGTCCCCCATGGTGCAGCATGTGTGGGCTCTTCTCTCCTCATCTCTGCTGAAGTCTGCATGCCAGGTCTCAGCAGCTCTTGCCAAGCAGGTGCTGAGAGAGCAAAGGTTGTGGGAATGAGGCAGGAGCAGGACTCACCAGAAATTTCCATATTCCCTTAACAGCACATGCCAGCTCAAGGAAAGAACATTTTGTGCCAGTCTACTTGAGTGGCCAGCCAAGTTTTGCTAGCTAAGATAAATGATTGATTAGATTACACTTTCCTTCTCCATTTTTTGGCTAATTATGTTTCAGACTGGGAGGAATTCATCATTAAAAATGACTGTAGTCTATTGAACATTGTGTCTAAATTTAATTTTTTTTAAATTGTGAGGAATCTGAGTTTCTTGGACCAGCATCATATATAGGGTTGTATTTTATGTGTTTCTCCATTTTTATTGATCCCTTTTACATACTTCTCTCATGAGCAAAGCTGTTAAGGAAAATATATAACTGTTTATGGTCTCTCTAGCTTTCACTCTGTATGAACTCTCAGTTACTGTGGTTTTTAGTTTTTTTGTTTTTTATAGTATAGGTTCTAGCCCAGGGCCTCGTGCATGCCAGGCAAATACTCTACCATTCAGCTACACCGCCAGCTCTGTTGCTTTTTAACATCATTTCAAGAACCTGTTGCCAGGTGTGGTGGTACATGGTTATTAATCCCAGTACTTGAGAGGCTGAAACAGGAGAATCATAGGTTCAAGGCCAGCCTCAGCAATTTAGTGAGGCCCTCAGCAATTCTGTGAGACCTTGTTTAAAAAAAATGAAAAATAAAAATAAAAAGGGCTAGGAATGTAGCTCAGAGGTAGAATGCCCCTGGGTTCAATCCCCAGCAACACACACACACACACACACACACACACACACACACACACACACACAACCAAAAAAAGAAAAAAGAAAAAGATTTTGTCTGAGCTCCTAATAGGTCAGCTATTTATTTTGAACAAAGGAAGGCAGCTATGTCTTTAAATTGCTTTTGGATAATCCAGGTGCATACTTCCTTGTTAAGCATTTGTTTTTGTTTGCTCATTTATTTAAAATAAACAGGATCTTCTGTATGTCCATGACACAGGATATTTTTCTTTCTTTTTTTCCTTTGGTCACAAATTAAGAGTGTCCTCAATAGACACTTATTTTAGCCATTATCTGAAATCTAGTCATAAAACAAGAATCAGCAAATGTTCTGTAAAATTTAATTGGTAAGATCCAATAACTCCATACAGCAGTCACTTCCTGTAATTATACTTAGGGATACACTTTGCAAATAACTTGTTCTGGAGAATTCATTAGGAAGTGACATTGCTTAAAGCCAGATATTCTACAAGAGTGTTACGGACATTTTTTATTTTCTTATAATTCCTCTGCTGAACAATTATGTAGAAACCAGGATCTCTTGTTTTGAATTTTTTCTAGGCCAAACTGATTCTACTCTTGGTGGTATTGGATTTTGGGACTTGATCAACTATCTCTTGATGTGCTCAAATGTACCCAGAATATTTAGGAAATGTGACTTGACCCTAACTCCCAGGTCTCTGGTTGGCTCATGTCTCAGTTAGGGTCCCAGTAGAAAAGGGATGCCACATGCAGGGGGGAGGGTAACTGAGAAGAGTGTAATTGAGGGACTGTTTACAGAGGAGGGGTGGGGTTAAGGACCAACAGGAAAGGTGGAACTCCAGGATCTAGAAACTGGGGGATCGGTTACCTCCACAGGTATGAAGGGAGGAAGAGAGGGAGCTTTTACCAGAGGTTCTGGCGGGTGGGCCTGTCTCCTGAAGGAGCTATGGCTTTGTGTGGAGGAGAGACACTGCCAAGCCACAGTTCAGCAGGAGGGGCTCTGGGGTATAAGTGCCCCCAGGAGACCCTTCTTTGTTCTGTTGGCGCTTCCTAGTGGCCTGACTTAATGGGAAGCATGAGAGCAAAGAAGGTGGGTGGGTGCCTCCTCAGAGGTCAGCCTCCCAGGACCTGAGGACGGGTGGGAAAGGATGAAGAGGGGTCTGGGGGGAGAAACGGACTGTTCCACACAACTCAACTTTGGGCTGAAGGAACATGGACATCCAGGCAGGAGGGAGAATCCTACTTGGGCTCCTCAGTTTTCACCAGTCATGGCCAATGTCTCCGTGGGCTATGGGGAGCCACTCCTGATGAGCAAGGCAGAGCCCGCCTGAAGTCTAGGCCTTTGCTTGTTTGTTCTCCAACTTTCTTGATGAATAGTTGTGAGACAGATTAATGGAAGATGATTTGAAGCACATTCAGCATTTGGACCATATTGCGTTGTGTTGCTGCTGCCTCCTCCATTCAGTGTTTTCATAGGGTCATGTTTTTGTGTTGAGTTTTCTGCCATTATTGATACTGTGGTTGCTGTTCTTCCATTGCTGTAACAAATAGTCTAATCCCTATTGTGTGCTTGCTGTAGAGATGCATTGTTCTCTACTGTAGTTAAAATAATGTGAAGCCCTGGGTTCAATCCCCAGCAAAAACACAAACAAAAAACACATTGGCTACACGTTTTTTGTGTGTTTACATAGTGCCGGGGATTAAACCTAGGACCTCAAACATGCTAGGCAAGCGCTCTACCACTGAACTACATTCCCAGCCCAGTATATTTTAGAAATGAATGTTGAGAATAGTTTGTTTTCCCTAAGAAACAGATGGACACTTTATGGACACTGAGGACTATATAACTGATATGTTTCTCTTTCTTCCTGAGCTTCTAGGAAACTTAAATCTGAAACTTTGAGCCAATGAGTTTGGTTCTTTGGGGTGCTATTGTGTGTGTGTGTGTGTGTGTGTGTTTCTTCCTTGATCTAATTTTTATTCTCAATTATTTTTCAATATTTTATGTGCTTTAATTAAACTACCTATGTTAGCTTTCTGTTTTTGTAACAATATATGTGAGATAACAGATTTATAAAGAGGAAAGGTTACTTTTGGCTTACAGATTTGGAGGTTCCGGTCCATGACTGGTTGGTCCCATTCCTTTTGGGCCTCTGGCAGCACATCGTGGTGGGCGGGTGTGGTGGAGCAAAGTTGCTCATCTCATGGCCTGGGAAGCAAAAACGAGAGGAAGGAGTGGGAGTTCCACTGTCTCCTTCAAGGGCACACTCCCAATGGCTAGAACACCTACTAGTAGGCCCCACCTCCTCTTAAAGTTTACATCACCTCTCAGTAGCACCAAGCTCAGGACCAAGTCTTTAAATCATGGGCCTTTGGGGGACATTCAAGATCCAAACTGTAGTACCACCTAAAAGTAGAGTGTTATATACTTCTGAGTATGGGTAAATTCAGTGAGTTCCTTCGTGGATCTTGGAGAGAGCAGCCAGGTCCTGGATAGACATGGGATGATGCCTCAGGAAGTGTCCACCTGCATATTGGACACCCCAGGCAGCATCTTAGCAAGAGATAACTTGTCCTCAAGCACATAGATACACACCTAGGAAGCCAGTAGGGTAGAGAAGGAGCTACACTACATTAACTGAGTGGTTAATGTAATCAACTAGTGAAGGGTTTATGAAGGCATTTTGAAAAGTTTAAAATGGATCCTCCTTCCTCATGTTCTCATTTAACATTTATTGCAAGCACTGAGTCAAGGATAAGAAGATGGGTAAACTCATTCATTCTTTCAGTAGATGTTTATTGAGTACTGTATACCTGGCCCTGCTCCAGGTGCTAAGGTTGCATCAATGAACAAAGCACAGTGTCTCCTCTTGTGGAGCATTATATCCTGTGATTCCTGAGTTACTCAGCCGCATGGGACTCTTTGTGTATGTTCTTTGCATATACATATATATGGTAGGACTTGCTTTTGAGATGAAAGCTATTTTACATTTAGGGTTTAAGTTACTAGATATGTTACTGTTATGGCTTAAATACAGAATGGTGCTTGGAAAAGTTCATGTATTGCCTATGTAAAAATGTTCACAGGTTAGACAATTGAACCAGCATTCTAATCTCATCAGTGAATAAATCCATTGATGAATTAATAATTTGAGTGGACTTACTGGGTGGTGATGCAGACAGATGGGGGTGGCTGGAGAAGGTGGGTCACCAGGGGCATGATCTTAAAGACCATATCTGTTCCTGGCCACTTCCCATCTTTCTCCCTCTGCTGCTGGACACCATGAAATGAGTTGCTGTCCTCTGCAATGTCACACCACATGATGTCTGCCTTAGAGTCAACCGGCTATGGACTATCTCTGAAACTGTGAACCCAAATAAATCTTTCTTCTTCTATGTCATTCGTGTCAGGTGTTTTGATCACAGTGACAGGAAAGCAGACTAAGACAGGTATAATATGAGAGATATTTGTATTCTCAAAGAGGTTTCTCATGGAATGGCATCTATAAGTAAGAGTCAGTAAATTCAATGAAAAACTCATGGATTCTATCTGAAGGCTCCCAAGGAGGCTAGCATGCTGGGTTTTATCTCCCGAGGGATGCTCTGGGGAATGTGATAATGCTTCCCAAGTCACATGGAACATAGTGGAGCTGGAGAGACTAATCAGGTGGCTTTCAACTGGCCCTGGCTATGCCACTTGTCAGTTTCATTTAATAGACCCTGGACAGGGCCTGGCCCCCTTGTATTTTGACAACTTTCCTAGGAGATTCTGAAGTGTTTACCATCTCTGTTTCATGTTCAGAAACACCTATCTAATCCAATATGCTAATTTTGCACATGAGGAAACTGAGGCACAAGGGGGCAAAGGGATTGCTTAGAATCACACAAACAAGGGCAAAGCAGGGGCCCAAGCTCAAATTCAGGACACTTGCACACTGCCTTTTCCATGAGCCCAGGCTTTTTATCTTTCTCTGAGTATGTAGCCAGCATGCGTGGTGAGGTGGGGCCAGGATGTACTGTGGAAGGATTTATCCCTGCCCTCTAGTCTGCTAAGGGTCCAAGCAAGGTCATGCCCCATGCCCTTTGCTTTCATTATGACTGGGTACTGTGGTTGCTATTCTTCCACTGAAATATATTAATTGCTAGCTTTATAATGCCTGACTCCTAAAACTTCTCAAAGCAGATGGTGCTATGTAGAAAAATCTCAAAGTGTTTAGGTGCCCGGTGGCTGGGGGAGTATCTGCAGGAGAGGATTAGAGTGGGCACTTCTTCTAGGAGTCATGTAAGTTTCCTCAGTGAGCTATAGCTCATCCTCCAGTTGCCAATTTATGGGTTTGTGCAGGTTTGAAGAAAGATAGCTACCTCCAAGTGGCTTACCAAGAGAACTGCCTGTTGTGCATATCATGGGGTCTGAACTGTGGGAAGCGAAGGAAACTTTTGCTAAATTCAAAAGACTCAAAAGTTAAAATAACTGCTTATTTACTGTCAAGGCTGTGTAAACAATTAACTTAGCCAGTGCCTGTTACTCACAATACGACCCTAGAGATAGTAAATTTACAACTTCCCAGGAATCCCAATGTTTAAAGATTTATGACCTGTGTTGTTTGTCTTCCCCTGTCTAGGGGTCTAAGATGAGGTGGAAGTAACAATTGTTTCTTCTGAGCTTGATTGATGTGGCCCTCCTGGGCCTGTGAGATAATGAAGGTTGTACACGTACTCAAGGTCTGGCTCCAACTATATATCCCTGAAGCTACTTAATAAAGTTGAACATTTGTTCCCCTTGCAAGGTTGTGTCTGTGTCTGTGTGTCCCTGTGTGTCTGTCTTTTGTGTTTCAGCTTCCAGTGCGGACTACAGGATAGGGAAACTGAGGCAGCAGCTGGCCTGCTGCACTGAACTGATTATGTATGTATACATATATAATATATATACATATATATATTTTTTTCTTTTTTTTTTTGCGGTACTGGGGATTGAACTCAGGGGTATTCTACCTCCAAGCTATACCCCTAGCCTATTTTTTATTCTTTATTTTGAAATGAAAGACCCAAGCGGTCTCCTGAATCCTCTTCTCCGTCCTAGGATGGGCGAGAGCCCAATCACACGCAGGAGTCGCATCTTGATGCAAACGCAGAGGTTTTATTTAGAAACTAGCGCTGGGACCCAACTCAGAAGAGTTGAGCCCCGAGCAAGAAATTCAGGCAAACTTTATAGTCAAAAAATGCATAGTCACACAAGCACAGGCATTTTTAAGGGCGGGAAGTATGTACATACATGATTGGATTATTTAAACTTTTAAACATAGCAAACCTATAGGATTTAAACATTTTTTAAAAACACCGAGGCATGTC
>PVLC010006507.1:5198-68971 GCA_004027655.1 Graphiurus murinus | reverse complement strand
GGTACTGGGGATTGAACTCAGGGGCATTCTACCTCCGAGCTACACCCCCAGCCCCTTTTTATTCTTTATTTTGAAACAGAGTCTCACTGAGTTGCGGAGTGCCTCACTAGGTAGCTGAGGCTGGCCGCGAACCTGGATCCTCCGGTCTCAGCCTCCCGAATGCTGGGATTACAAGCGTGCGCCACCACGCCCGGCTGCTTCTTGCTTTTTTAAGTGCCATCTTCAGGGGGTTTTGCCTCTGCAAATAGGTCTAAATGCCTATACTCAATCACCTCTACCAATGTCCTCCAGAAATCTTCTTTCAGCTGCCTTTTGTCCTAAGGTCATTGTCTTTTTGGTCTTTGCACGGATCCCTCAAACTTGCTGAAATTTGACATCTTTGCTCCTTTTTCTTGGCAAGTCCCAAAGGCAAATGCTCATCCATTTTGTGCTTTTCCTCCCTACATTCTTCATCCACACTGACTCTCAGAGAAGAGAAATTTATTCACAATAAAATAGTACTATAAGTGATAGGGTCTACTGTGTTTTACCATCCTAAGTGTTTGAACTTAAGAGTAAAGCCTATGGCAAAAGGATTTGGGGCTTTGTTTTATTAGGCCTGGGAGACCCTTCTCAGCCTTGACAGGTGTGCTCTGCCCTGTCTCCTCTTAGGTTCAGCCCCATTAGTAACAATATACTTTAGTTTTTAAAACATCTTGAGTTGAACAGTTTCTCCAAAAAATGCATGTTCACCTGAAATCTATGAATGTGATCTTATTTGGAAATAGGGTCTTGGCAGATGTAATCAAGTTAAAATGAGGCCATACCGGATTGGAGTTTCACGCAGCAAATATTGAACTACTACGGGCCAGACACCATGCTCTGTGAAAGGGTTTCAACCTTGGGAACAAAACAGACAGGGACAACCTCATCGAGAATACTCCTGTGGATTGTGCTTTTTTTAAGTACTGACTGGTCACCCCTCATTCTAGAAACCTAGCACACCAACAACTGTTATACTAACAATTTCAAAATATAACACAATCATTTCCAAAGAAGCATAAAAATGAGGATGTGGAGTTTAACAGAAAGAGCTTGGGCTTTGACATACCTAACTTTAACATCTGCTTTCTCCCTTATTTATTATGCAATTTGGGGCAAATTACTTCTTTATGCCTCTGTTTCATTATTGTGAAAATGGAGATAATAAATATACCTACCTCATAGGGTTTTATGAGGATTAAGTTATTTATTATGTGCAAAGTGCCTAGAAAATTTTAGCATATTTTCTCTCAATAATTGCCAGCTAAAGCCGGGCGTGGTGGCGCATGCTTGTAATACCAGCATTTGGGAGGCTCAGACCGGAGGATCTAGGTTCGCAGCCAGCCTCAGCTACCTAGTGAGGCACTCTGCAACTTAGACCCTGTTTCAAATAAAGGATAAAAATAGGGCTGGGGGTATAGCTCAGAGGTAGAATGCCCCTGAGTTCAATAACCAGTTCTGCAAATAATAATAATAATAATAATAATAATAATAATAATAATAATAATAATTGTTAGCTATTATTTTTAAGCGAAAAAGTGCATGTTACATAAGGGCTCAATACAAATTATTATTATCTCTAATGATAAAAGTACCATGTTTTAGCTGAGGCTACATGGCCAGTAGAATCAGATTTGAAATCTATATCTTAATATACAACTTAGTAGCTACTGTGTGCCCTTGACCAAGTTACTTAACCTCTCAGAGCCTCAGTTTCATGGGGTGGTTGCAAAGATTAAATGAGATACAATCCTGGCAAATAGCAAGCACTCAGTCAACACCCTCCCTATTCTACCCCAGCTCTGCAACCACATTCCACATTTTGCGTGGTTCGTGCTTTTTAAAATTACTATATCAAGATTCAGCACAAAAACATACTGAAAGTTTCAGAGCAGCATTTTAGAAAGTAACAAATGTTTACTTTCAATGTAGCTTCCTAAAAATGCTAAGAAAGGCTTAAGGGCCTTAAACAAAGGCGAACTTATACGTTTAATGTGTGTGTTTTCTCTACATTAAAGTGATACACAGCAGAGTCCCCACATTTGTTTGGCCTCATTCTTTAGCGTTCAGAGGCTAGAAACTTGGACTGGATTTTTTATTATAATGAGGATACTGTGATATAATGTCAGTACAGTGAATTCTTTCATTTATGACATGGAAGTTTTACCAGTAGCTTGGCTCTCAGCACCACCTTCTCTCTCCCTCTCTCCCAGATCTGCTGCCCATGCTCTGGTATGGCCAAGACCTGGAGAGGGGTCTGTTAGGAGAAGACAGTGGAGCTCTCCCCTCCCAGCCTCTTCCCTTGTCTCTGGTAGGCTGCTTCCCCATGCAGAGAGATTTCTGCTTTAATAGCAATAATAGTGCATGGGTGAGTTGGAGGGGGAGAAGAGTTTATATTCAGAATTTTCTAGTCTAGCCTTCTTGAAAAAGAACCAATACTCTGAAAATTTTGTGTATCAGTTAACTTTGGCTACATAACAAGCCCCTCCATCACCCCATCCCCAGAGCTTAGCTTGTCATTCTTTGAGCCAGCAGTAGAGACCTGGCTCAACCTGCAGACCTTCTGCTGAACTTAGTTGGGTTTCCCAATGCAACTGCAGCCAGAGGGTACGTCACAGGAACTGGCTAGTCTAGGCTCAACTCAGCAACATGTTTGTCTGCAGATGCTGGCCGTGAGCTGGATTAATGAAGGTAACTGGCCCACGCGTCCTCAGCAAGCTAGCCTAGGCCTAGTCATGATGTCATAGAGTTTCCAGGAGCACTAAGAACCAACGTTCTGATACTTACCTGGCTGTCATTCGCACATGGCAATCATTAGTGCAAGCTGCTCTCTGTAGTGTGGATGCATCCCAGCTTGCCCCCCCTCCAGCACCCCTTTTACATTCCTGCCTGGCCCCTGTGAGTATCTGAGTGTGCAGCCCCCAGGTCTTTCTGTGCCATGAGATTTTGTTTTTAATGTAATTAATAATAATCACACCCAGGAAACACTTTCAGATCTTGAATGAGAAAGTATTAAGTCTGCATGTAAGATGACTTTTTTCCTTTCTTTTTTTGTTTTTTTTTCCCCTCCCCTTCTGGAATTTTGGACAATCATTGTCCCAGAGTTAGAATTAGTGAATAAAACATGTGTGCCCATTACAGCCAAAGCAATTAGCTCTAAGCAGACTATTATAAATATACATTTTTATGATTTTATTCACGAGATAATTTTCTTAAGACAATAAATCAGTCTGCATTCTTTTTTTGTTATTTCAACTTTGAAGTTGTCTCTCCGTCAGGGAAATAATTATAATAGCCAAAGGCCCCTTTTAAAGAATATGCCTTTAGCCAGGCATGGTGGCGCACGCTTGTAATCCCAGCATTCGGGAGGCTGAGACCAGAGGATCCGGGTTCTCGGCCAGCCTCAGCTACCTAGTGAGGCACTCCGAAACTTAGTAAGACCCGGTTTCAAAATAAAGAATAAAAAAAAAAATAGGGCTGGGGGTGTAGCTCAGAGGTAGAATGCCCCTGAGTTCAATCCCCAGTACTGCAAAAAAAATAAATAAATAAATAAATATAAAGATTATGCCTTTAATTTTAAATGGTGTATTACATTTGCAAGGAGAAACAGAAATATAAACAATTGTATGGCTACTTGACACATTTGTAATACATTTGCTTAATTAATTACAAAACCCACTAAAAATATGATTTCCATAAATGATCTGCTTATAATAGAAATGAACCTTTTCAAGCTTATACCACCTGTTTTATTTTCAGACCATCCTTTCATATCTAAGTCTTGTTTAAGTAAACTACTGGCAGGGGGTTCAGGAGTCTGATATTATTATTACCCTTTGAGAAACTAAGACAAACTTCCCATTATATCTAGAACTCATTCTTCATCAATTTTTGCCCTGCCTTATCTTAGGACAAGGAGTGCTTCTATATGAAAGAAAAACCAGAGCTGGGTATGGTGGTGCACACTTGTAATCCCAATACTTGGGAGGCTGAAACAGGAGGATCACAGGTTGGTGGCCAGATCCAGCAACTTCGTGAGTCCCTCTGCAACTTAGTGAGACCCTGTTTCAAAATAAAGAATAAAAAATAGGGTAAGGGGTATAGCTCGGAGGTAGAATGCCTCTGGGTTCAATCCCCAGCCCTGAAAAAATAGAAAGCCAGGCATTATGTAGCTTTGAACTCTTCCATTTACTAGACTTCTTTGAAAGTATGGAGGAGGAATAAGGATAATTTTCTTCTTTAGTTAGCTCCACTAACAAAAATTTTATATAATAATTCCAAAACTTTGTAAAATACTTTTGGGTCGGTGTTCATCTCCTCCAAATAAAATCTTAACTACTGCAAATAAAATGTGATCTGGAAATTTTGTCTTTAATAACATTAATTGTGTAAATATAAAGGATAGATAATTGCTATTCGGCAGGGATGGACACAGAAGTAACAATTTGTATTTCATTATCCCTTTTATTTGCTATGTTTACTGTATCACACCCAAATTTGATGGAAATGTAAATTATTACCTGAGTTGGGCATGGTGGCACATGCTTGTAATCCCAGTACCTGGGAGGCTGAGACTGGAGGATTGTGGCCAGCCTCAGCAATTTAGTGAGGCCCTCCACAACTTAAGGAGACTCTATTTCAAAATTAAAAATTAAAAAATAGGGCTGGGAGTGTAGCTCATAAGTAGAATGTCCCTGGGTTAAATCCCTAGTACCACACACACACACAAAAAAAATAATTACCTGAATGTTTTTGAAATATGGCAAACTGAGGCTGCCTGCAAACCCTGATCCTCCAGTCTCAGCCTCCTAAGTACTGGGATTACAAGCGTGCACCACCACGCCCAGCTGGCAAACTTTTTTAAGTACAAAATAATTCCAACTAATCAGAGCCCTCTAGAAACTGATTTTTTTTTTTTTTACTGCGTATCATTTTCAGGAGAAAGATATGATTTGTGTGATAGATACAGACTTGTTAGTTTGTATAGAAAGTTACTCCCTGGGCTGTGTATCAGCATGGGGCTGTTTTTCTCCTATACTGCTACCATGGTCCTTGATGAGAATTAGTAGAAGAACAGTGCTTCTGAAATCATGCAGAATCATCTGAGATAGAAGAAGAAACATGGAATGAGATACTGGAGAAATGCCTTGGGCAGTGCACTGCAGTAAGAGGGATTTTCTTCATCTTCAGTTAAAAAATGAGTTGGAATTTCAGTAATCAACATTTCGTGATCACATTGGCTGTGTCCTGTGTTTCCCAGGTTACTTGGCATGAGGCTGATACACAGGCACAGACACCAAGAGGTGGGACAATCTTCACTTTATCAAACCAAAAGAGCATGGAGGGCCAAGGCACCATGGTCCCAGACCTCAGTGCAAGCCAAGCACCTTGCCCTGCCAAGCTGCTTGCTCCAAAGCTCAGGTGGGTCTCTGTGTGCACACAAGAGCGAGACAGAGTACAGGCCTCTGCACCTGCACCCACTGCCCTCCTCTACCTTTGTGCCCCGCCTCCTCGGCCTACTTGCAGGGTAAAGATCTGTGAGTGGTCCCTTCAGATCACTCTTGGTGTTGCAGAAGCTGTGGTGGAGATTCTAGAATAACAGGATAGCTTTGTTAGTCTGGTAATTAAGACAGGAGTGACATTCAAACACAGCCTGGACAGAACTCAGCAAATTACTGTATTCTTTGTGTGAAAAGCTGTTCCCAGTCTGCTTTGTCTGCCCTCCTGGGATCTCATCATCTCCACTAAAAGTCAAAATGGGATTTTGTACCCTCTATTCCCTTATCTTTTTCCCCCTAATATATATCTGCTTTGTGGGAGCTATGTTTGTCAAAATGTGCTAATTTATGGCGTTATGGGGAAAAATGAAACCTCAGCTTTCCATTCTTGTTCGTCCAGGCAGCTTTGCTAGGGATCTCCTCCTTCTTCCCTCCCTCCCCTCTATTTCTGGGGAGGTTATTTGCTAAACAGAACATGTACTCCCCGCCCCTCCCCCACCCACCGCAACACAGGAGGCAGGCAAATGGCCACTCGTCATCCCTTTCTCAAGCATGTTATACATACAATTGTCTCACAGCTAATAGCTCCTTCTATTGTCCATAATTTATCACTGTCAAGGTTCTTTACATTTTATTTCCTCCTTATGTGTTTCATGAGAAATCTATGCTTCTGCCGTTGTGGCCCTGGATTTCATTAGCATAAACTGCATGATGTCAAATAAATATATATTCTGTGTCACACTACAGTCCATGTTCTTTGCAAAGAACAGGATGTTACTTTTATTGGTATATTTTCTCTCATTTCCTTACGGTATTTTTCCTTTTCCACTAAACCATTATGAAGAGAGTACCAAAGGTATCCTGGGTAATTAGCCATTACAGTACTGTCACAGAGGGTTCCACAGTCAATACAAAGATAATTTGGGCAATGGTGAATGACAGTGCTGTCCAGACTTTTGGGATAATCAAGGACACATCCAGCTGTACCAGACATCTGTCAGACCCATGAATCATTTCAACTGGCTCGACAATAGCCAGGCAGCCCCAGAGAAGGTAAATACGACAGCAGGCAGCCCACGATCACAGGCGGCAACACTTGTTCTCGCAGAAGCTGTCTCCACACAGAAGCGGAGCCCTGTGCAGGAGAGGGACACGTGTGGTATTTTCATGTTGGCTTAAAAAGAGGAAAAAAAGAAAAATGTAAACCAAATGGTTGGGGGAAATTGTGTTGCCTATTGTGAGAGTGTTTGCTTTTGTCATACGTAGCTAAAAGTAAAATATATGCTCAAAAAAAAAAAAAGCTTAGGATATATTGGTCATAATTGGTTTTATGTAATTAACTCTAGTTCTAATCCTGTCCAGACTATTTTATGCACTCGAGTTCTACACTGTGAAGGGCTTTTTATTTTATAACTTAATATTGCTTTTACAGCTTTGACTTGCAATGTTCCTTAGCAAGGATGGCTAGCTGTGTGTGAAGCAGTCTTGGCTCTAAGGTCTTGGAGTGCTGAGAATTCTGCAAAAATGGTAACAAGAATGACTCAACAGTTTAAATTGAATTATAAGCAATATAATTGCTTATCACTTATTTTTCAAAATGGCCGCCTCTATGATACTCTCCGACATTCACACATGGCAGATAAAACTCTGATTCTAAACAACAGTTGATCCCCCCTGATTATGAATGTTCTACTATGGGGTGTAAACATGATTTTATCTTGGCCAGGTTTGACATGATATTTTCTAGCTTTCCTAGGCTATCCCTAAATTCCCAGCTGAGATGAGAAGCAAGGAACTTGTCAATTTGCTGCCTCTCTACCAAGAAGCCATTCTTATACAAATCACTTTTATGAGTCACTTAACAGGCTATTCATTCAGAGTTCCTTATTAATCCTTTAAATGTCAAAAAGGCCAGTGGAAAGGGCACTGAACTGAGGCAGCACTATAGGACCTGCAGTGGGGCAGGGGACCAGGGCCTGTATGATGCTGAGAAATTGAGGTCCCAGGACATCCAGGTTTCTGTAATGGAAATCAGCACCAAAGGTGCCTTTGCCTTCACTTTTTTATTAATTCTACTAACTAGATCACTTTTAAAAATGGTTTTATTGATGTGTAATTGTATTTGAAGTACACAATTTGGTAAGTTTGACATATATGCATGCCTATGAAACCATCATAATATTCAAGATAGAGAATGTGTTCATCACCCCCTAAATTTACTTATGCCAATTGGTAATCCTTCTCACCCACCCCTTCCGGTTATCCCTCCCAGGCAGCCACTCAAATGCTTTCTGGCACTATGAATTAGTTTGTATTTCCTAGAATTTTATATAAATTGACTTAATTTAGTACATACTTACTCTGTGTGTGTGTGTGTGTGTGTGTGTGTGTGTGTGTGTGTGTGTGTGCTCAGCTTTTTTTTACCCTGCATAATTTTGCAACTCATTTATGGTTGTTTTGTTTTGTTTTGTTTGTGGTCTGGGGATTGAACTCAGGGGCATTCTACCCCTGAGCTATACCTCCAGCCCTATTTTTTATTCTTTACTTTGAAACCGGGTCTCACTAAGTTGCAGAGGGCCTCACTAGGTAGCTGAGGCTGGCCGCGAACCTGGATCCTCCAGTCTAGCCTCCCAAATACTGGGATTACAAGTGACCACCACGCCCGGCTCATTCATGTTTCTTCAAGTATCAATAATACATTCCTTTTTGCTATCAAGTAACATTTCATTGTATATATTATACCATAGCTTATTTATTCGTTTCACCTATTGATGGACATTTGGCTTGTTTTCAGTTTGGGGCCATTATGAATAAAACTGCTCTGAACATTTACAGATAAGTCTTAAAGTAGATATATGTTTTCTTTCTGATAGATAAATACCTAGGAATACAGTGGCTGAGTTCCACTGCCATACTCTTTCTAAAATGATTGCACCCTTTACCACCAGGGTATAATTCCCATTTCTCTGCATCCTGATCAGCACTCAGCATGGTCAGTTCTTTTCGTTTTAGCCACTGTAATAGCTGCACAGTGATACCTCACTACGGTTTTAATTTTCACTTCTTTAATGACATTGAGCATTTTTCATGTGCTTATTTCCCATCTATATATTTTCTTTGGTGAGGTGTCCTAAATTTTATTTTTGTATTTGTCAAAAGTAAGTTTTCTGCATAATGCTGGCTTATTGCTGTACTCTCTATTATGTTCTGTTAATCTGTCTTTGTGTCAACAGCACACTGTTTTAATCACTATATCTTTGTAATAGGCATTGATAGAAGGTAGCCCAGGCCCTCCAACCACGTTTTCCTTTTTCAAATTCACTTTGGCTGTTCTAGGTCATTTCCATTCCACATGAATGCTAGACTCATCTTGTTATACAATAAACAAACTGGTATTTTGATTAGGATTTTATTGAATCTATGACTCAATTTAGAAAGAAGTAATATTTTAACAGCAACCCATAAACACAGCATATCTCTCCCTTTACTTAGGTCTTATTTCTCTCGGCAATATTTTGTAGTTTTAGTTGACATCTTATATCTTTTTGTCAGATTTGTCCTTCAGTATATCGTATTTTTAATTATATTAAAGGTGTTTGTTTTTCTGTTTTTTGTTTTTGTGGTGCTGGGTATTGAACTCAGGGGTGTTCTACCTCTGAGCTATACCACCAGCCCTATTTTATTTTTTATTTTGCAACAGGGTCTTGCTAAGTTATTTGCACTGATGTCAAACCTGTGATCCTCCTGTCTCAGCCTCCCAAATACTGGAATTACAGGCATGCGCCACCATGCCTAACTTTAGGTATTTATTTTTAATTTCAATGAATTAAATAAATTTTTATTACTTTTTATTTCAATGCCTGCATATTTGTTATATAAAAATATAATTGGTTTTTGTATACTGATCTTGTATTTAGCAATTTTGCTAAATTAATTCTAATAGCTTTTTTACAGAATCTATTGGATTTTCTGCTTAGACAATTACATTATGTTTTTTTTTTTTTTTTTTTTTTTTAGACAATTACATTATGAGTAGAAATAACTATTTCTTCCTTTCAGTCTTGATGCTTTTTATTTCTTTTTCCTGTCTGATTGCACTGGCTAAAATATTCACCATATAGTGAACAGAAGTAGTCAGAACAGATAGTCTAGACTTGTTTCTGATCTTGGGCAAGAAGAGTGTCTTAAATATGATGTACACTGAATGGTTTTTTGTTTGTTTGTTTGTTTTTGCGGTGCTAGGCATTGAACTCAGGGGCGTTCTACCTCCGAGCTATACCCCCGGCTCTATTTTTTTATTCTTTATTTTGAAACCGAGTCTCACTAAGTTGCTGAGTGCCTCACTAGGTAGCTGAGGCTGGCCGCGAACCCAGATCCTCCGGTCTCAGCCTCCCGAATGCTGGGATTACAAGCATGCGCCACCATGCCCAGCTCACTGAACGGTTTTTGTAGATGCCTTTTTATCAGGTTAAGGAAGTTTCCTTCCCTTCTTAGTTTGCTTAGAGGTTTTATGAGGAACATATGTTGGATCTTATCAGATTATTTTTTAAATTTTTATTTAGATGGACATCTGGTTTTTCTTTTTAGTTTGTTAATATGGTGATATGGTGATGGGGTTTTGTTTTGTTTTGTTGTTTGCAGTACTGGGGATTGAACTCAGGGGCATTCTACCTCCAAGCTACACCCCCAGCCCTATTTTTTATTCTTTATTTTGAAACCGAGTCTCACTAAGTTGCAGAGTGCCTCACTAGGTAGCTGAGGCTGGCCGAGAACCCAGATCCTCTGGTCTCAGCCTCCCGAATGCTGAGATTACAAGCGTGCGCCACCATGCCTGGCTGGTGATGGGTTTTTTTTTAATGATAAACCAGCATTGCATTACTGGAATAAATCTAATTTATTGTGTTTTTAATATATACTTGTATTGGTGCATTGTAATTATACATCACAGTGAGATTCAAAATGATCCATAAATACACATACACAGTACTAGATGTTTTTCCTTCCAAATCTCACCCCATTCCTCCCTTCCTCCCTCCCCACACATGTTAGTGAGATTGGTAATGATAACTTCATGTATGGATGTAACTTTTTTGAACTGTTGTTCCCTTCCTCATGCCTCATTTTCCCCCTCTCTACCCCCTCCCCCAATCCCCTTCTACCATTCTGTTGGTTTCACTCATTTGACTGAAGTCCCTTTTGTTTCATATTTTCATTCTAGTTTCCACATATGAGAGAAAACATGTGATCCTTGACTTTCTGAAACTGGTTTATCTCACTTAGCATAATAGTCTCTAGGTCCATCCATTTTCCTACACATGACACAATTTTGTTCTTCTTTATGGCTGAGTAAATTACACTGTCTGCATATACTATGTTTATCCATTCATCTGTTGATGAACACTTAGATTAGTTCCATAATTTGGCTATTGTGAATTGTGCTGCTATAAAAATGGGTATACATGTATATTATCCTAATTCTTTTAGAATGATAGAGTAGTATAGCTGGGTTACATGGTGAGTTCCCTTCCTAGTCTAATTTCCATTGTGGTTTGAAATCCTACCAACAGTGTATAGAGTTCCTATTGCCCCACATCCTTGCTAGCATTTATTATTGTTTGTGTTCTTGATGCTTGTCATTCTAACTGGAGTGAGATGGAATTTCAGTGTAGTTTTGATTTGCATTTCTCTGATTGCTAAGGATGTTGAACATTTATTCATATTTGTTGGCTATTTGTGTTTTTTTGAGAAATATCTATTCAGTTCCATAGCTCTTTTTTTTTTTTTTTTTTGGTACTGGGGATTGAACTCGGGGGCATTCTACCTCCGAGCTATACCCCCAGCCATATTTTTTATTCTTTATTTTGAAACCGGGTCTCACTAAGTTGTGGAGTGCCTCACTAGGTAGCTGAGGCTGGCCACAAACCCTAATCCTCCAGTCTCAGTCTGAATACTGGGATTACAAGCATGTACACCACGCCCAGCCCATAGCCCATTTTTAATTGGGTTATTTTTGTCTGTTGAGTTGTGTTCTTTATATATTCTAGATATTTGTCCTCCATCAGAGGAGAAACTGGCAAAGATTTTCTCCCATTCTGGTGGTTGTCTCTCAGACTCTTGATTGTATTCTTTGCTCCACAGAAGCTTTTAATTTCATGACATCTCATTAATTGATTCTCAGTTTTATTTCCTAAACTTTATGAGTTTTATTGAAGAAGTCTCTACCAGTGCCTATATGTTGGGAGTTGGTCCTATATTTTCTTCTAGTAATTACAAAGTTTTTAGTCTCATTTCTAGGTCTTTGATCCATCCTGAGTGGATTTTGGTACACAGTGAGAGACAGGAGTCTACTTTCATTCCTCTACATGTAGAAATCCAGTTTACTCAGAATTGTTTGTTCAAATGGCTATCTTTTCTCAGTATATATATTTTGGCACCTTTGTCAAAATTAAACTGGCTAAATCCGGGTGTGGTGGCTCACACTTGTAATCCCAGCATTTGGGAGGCTGAGACCGGAGGATTTGTTTTGAACAATTTAATTATGTTGTGTCTTGCTGTTGTTTGCTTCATATTTCTGTTTGTGTTTGTTGAGCTTCTTAGATCGATAAATCCATTATTTTCATAAAATTTGGAAACTTGTTGGTCATTTTTTTTATAAATGTTTTTCCTTTCCCCTTTTTTCTCCTTTCCTTTAGACACTCAAATTTTATAGTTATTCTACTGGAGTAGTCTCACGGCTCATAATGTTCTTATATTTTTTAAATTATCTTTGTTCTACATCTTTCATTGGCATAGTTTTTATTGCTATGACTTCAAGTTCACTCATCTTTTCTTCAAATGTTTAGTCTGCTATTAATTGCTTCTAATATGTTTTTCATTTCAGAAATAATAGTTTTTATCTCTAGAAGTTAAAATTAGGTCCTTTTTATGTCCTTCGTGTTTCTGCCTACTTTCTGAATATATAAATACAATTATTATAATTTCAATGTCTTCTTATGCTAATTCTAACATCTATTAAAGTTCTGGGTCAGTTTTAATGAGTTGCTAAGTCTCCTTACTTTGTATTTCTGGTACTCATTGACTGGACAGAAAACATTAGTAATTTTACCTTGAGCTTAACTTTGTGATACAGTTAGAGTATTTGAAAGCAGTTTTGACCTGTTTAGGCCTTGCTTTTGTAATTTATTAGGTAGTTTCAGAGCAGAGGTCAGTCTGGAGCTAATCAATTCCTATTGCTGAGGTAAGGTATTCCTCAGTGTTCCTTCCCATGTCTGTGAATTGAGAATTGAGAGGGAAACTCCAAGGAAGATGTTGCCTCAATACTAGGGGTTGATTTTGTCTGATAGACACTATTCCTGGCCCTGCCTGAGTGTACATGCTGTTATCATTAATACTTTGGGATGTAGTTTCTCATGGCCTCAGGTAATTTCCTTACACACATGCATCAATCTCTGCTGAATACTTGGAGAGACCCTCGGCAGATCCCAAGGAGTCTCTCTCTGTTCAGCAGTCTTCTCCTTAGCACTCTTCCCTGGGAACATTGATCTCCCTGGACTCTGCTCTGTTCCCCAACTCAAGGTATCCACAGCTCTGTTTGAGTTCCTTGCCTGGAATCTCTCTAAGGCAGGAGAGTAAACTGGAGAAACTCAGGGCTCCACTCATTTGTTTCCCTTCTCTTAGGGATTACTGTTCTTCATTGTCAGATGTTCAGTATCTTCAAAACCATTGTTTCATCTTTTTATTGTTTCTAGTGAGAAGATAAATCTGGTCTATGCTGCTCTGTCTTTGGTGCTAAATGTTTTCTATGTTACTTTACTCTCACCCACTCATTCATTCATGTATCTGTTCAAAAAATAATTGTGTCCCATCACTGTTATAAAAAACTGAGAAGATGTAAATAAAAAGTCCTGCTCTGGGAGGGTAGAAGCCTGTCTGTTCTGCTCACTAGTATAGCCCCAGGGCATGAACAAACTGCCCATTCTTCCCAGTACTCAGATGCAGCAGGGGAAAGAGACTACTTTCGCTCCTGATGGACACAAGGCGGGAAAACAGAAGATAGAGTGCAGGAATCCACTCTGCAGTCCAAAAGGCCTCAGGGAGAGGTAACACTTGGGCCCATTCATACAGGAAGAATAGGAGTCTGCTAGAGAAAAAAGTCAGAGGGAGGTATTTTAGACAAATGGATTAGTATAAACAAACGCATAGAGACACAAAGATGTGTGATATGTTTGATAATTAAAATTTGCTTGTAATGTTATGTCTGTGAGGAGCAGGAATGGGAACTGGAGAGAAAGTGGTAGAAGATGAGGCTGAACAGGTAGTGAAGAGCCAGTTAATCTAAGATCTTGCATATCATGCTAAGGTTGCAAGTGATTTTTTTTAAAGAAACATTATTTGCTGGCAAGAAGATTACAGTCTTTGGAGAAAGACCAGAGAAATAATCAAATCACAAAGTGAGAAAAGTACAAAAATCTCAAACCCTGCAGTGTGAGAGAATGGAAAGGTAATTGCCTGGGAATCCATAAAGCAAGTCTGGGGTTAAGGTGAGGCAGATAAGCACCTAGGAATTAACAAGGGACTCATTCTCAGGATCAGGGGAAGGGCGTACCCTGCATGCCTATGACAGGGAAGGGCTCCTTAAGTTTGTACCCTAGGTTCCATGCTTGCCTCCCTCTAGTCCTGTCCCTTGAAAAAGATGTCTCATGTCCAGTATGTAATCCAATGAACCACAAATCAATGGCATAGAAGTCCAAACAGGACAGGGATGGTGACTGCAAATTAATAAGCTATATATAGACATAAACACTACAGAGAGCAAATATTTATTTGCACAATATTTTCAGCTAAATCTCTCTCCACTATCCAGAGCTTTAACCATGATCAATTCAATCACATATACCAGTTCTCTACCAAGAAGATAGAGATAGAATGAAATCTCCTTGGAAGTAAATCTTCCATTCATGCTTATGAACAGATAGCCATTTCTCCTGGGCAAAGCTTGGAGGAAGGCAGCCATACAGGATCCTAATGCCTCAAATTCTGACCTCATACCCATGAGACAACGTTTGTTCAGAAGAGGCTTGCTCAGGAAAGGCATGTTCTCTAAAGTGTGGTCACTACCCGGCAGCATGGCAGCACCTGGGTGCTTGTCAAAAATGCAGAACCTCCAGCTTCACAGCACAACCATGCTTCCCCAGCTCCTCATGACTGAAACGTGCATCACAGCTTGAGAAGTGCTGCCAGAGGTGATTTTCTCAGGGTTGGTTCCAAGGACCTTTCTTTAGAGAAAACACTTAAAAATGGTCCTCGGAATGTATACATTGTTGAATGGTGGTTCCCAAAAGGCATGAGTTCTAATATAGAACTCTTTAGCAGCAAAATATAGGGCCCAAGTTCTCACAAATTCTTTCAAAATCAAAGCCTTTGCAGTTGCATATACATAAAACTCTTCTGCCCACAATTTCTTTTTTCTTTCTTTCTTTCTTTTTCTTTTTTTTTTTTTGTGGTACTGGGGATTGAACTCAGGGCATTCCACCTCCGAGCTATACCCCCAGCCCTATTTTTTATTCTTTATTTTGAAATAGGGTCTCACTAACTTGTGGAGGGCCTCCCTAGGTAGCTGAGGCTGGCTGCAAACCTGGATCCTCTGGTCTCAGCCTCCCAAATGCTGGGATTACAAGCATGCGCCACCATGCCCGGCTAATTTCTGCTTTTAAATTAACATTAGCAGCCTTATTTTGTAAAAAGTCCTATAATGCCTTCCCAAAGTCCAGAATCCCAGCATGATCTGAGGAAAAGAGCTGAAACCTATTCACTTCTAATATTTCACCTGTACCAAGCCATTTGCCTTTACATTCTTCACAGCTATTTATAGGATAAAAACTTTATCTCTTGGATAAGCATGGAACAACAAGACAGTTGGATAAACCAAGGAGACTGCAAATACAGATAGAACATGGTCATTTTAAGGGCCTAGAGTGACAAGGTCAGGAAGAATTGTGTCTACCTTCTTCATTCATTTGCTCAACATGCCTATATTAAGTTCTTTCTACATGCTAGGCACCTATCTGGACCTTGGGGTGGGGTTCTGAACAAGAGAGGCCCAGTCCCTGCTCTCATGGGCCTCAGGAGATGGCTAGAGGAAGAGACCCATGAGTGTAGCAGGCCAGGATGAAGATGGGTATGCATGCGGTGCTATGGGGGCAGTTAGAGCTCATGACACATGGCATCAGGAGACAGTAAGGCATCATGTGAACAGTGGAAAAAAATTTAGGACTCCCTTAGCTCCAAAAAATTCACTTTCACCTAAACCACCTGGTTTAAACTAGTTGTTTTCAGTCTACAATGCATGCCATGGGCTGAGGCACAGGAAGCTATGGAAGTTCTTAAAGGGACATCCAAATCAGATATTCCTTGTGCTCCCCTGGAGAACATCAGCCACAGGATCCTGCTAAAGTCTTTGTTTCCTGGCAGGTACCATTCTCGGGGCGGGTGTGTGTGTGTCTCTCTCTCTCTTTCTCTCTCTCTCTCTCTCTCTCTCTCTCTCTCTCTCTCTTTCTCTCTTTCTCTCTTTCTCTCTTTCTCTCTTTCTCTCTCTCTTTCCCTCCCCCCCCCCACATATCTTGGGCCCAAATTAAGACCAAAGTGTCACAGACAAAGCACACATATTTCAACACTTTTTACACACATCCTTTATATTCAGCCTTCCTGGTTCACCTGGCACAGTGTTTGCAGATCACAGACTCCAGAGTGAACACTGACCCTCAGTGAGCCTCCCAGAGTGAAAAGGAAGGAGCAGAAGCTGAGCCAGGCTCCGGTAGGATGCGGAGTGCATGTATGAGCCCACCCGGCCAGGGCAGAGAGACCGCAGAGGTACGGACCAACAAGCCACTTGTGTCCTTTTAAAGGGATGAACTTGGGTTGAACTCTCCGGCATTCATTTTATTCTGATTTTCATGTGTCCTTGGGAACCAGAGAAGAAAGCTGTCATTATTTGTAGATCAGTTCCACATTTCTACTCACCTTCTTTCAATGCCAGCAGCAACTTTTAAAGTTAAAAGGAACTTTGTCTTAGAAAGGTATTAGGGCATGAAGACCATGCTGCTTTGAAAGTTATAGCCATGGAAGCTTTGAGGAAAGCCTCCTTCTCTAACCTCAGAGGGTGGTATCCAACAAGGGTATAAGGCACTGTTTCAGCCTTCCTAAAGAGCCCTTTGTGGGGAAAGACTATGAGTAGCCTCTAAAGGACATTGAATCTAGAGTAGTTGACTTGTAGCATCTCAGTAATGGCAAGATTGTATTGGGTACTGCCAAGATAGCTTATTTGTTGTATATAATATCAGCTACAAATCATGGAGGCTAGTATGATAGAATCTTTATGCACATTCAGAGGTACGTTAAAGGGGTCCTTAGAGTCAAGGGAAATAGCATTAATTGCATAGGAAAACAAATGTCTGGAGTGGACAGGTTACTAGAAATGGAATTAGAAGCCCCAAATGAATCAGGTTAATATGAGTTAGCATAGTGGTTAAGAAGACTTCAAGAAAGAAGAAAACCTGAGTTCAAATCCCAGCTTGGCTCCTTGTCTAGCTTCTTAATTTGGGGTCCATAGTTAACTTCTCTATGCCTCAGTTTCCTTATTTGTTTAATGAGTGTGGTGGCAGTCCTCCCACATAGGATTCCTGAGGAGGTCCGTTGAGAGAAGGTAGCAGTTTGCACTGCGCCTTGTCCATGGTAGGCACACAGTAAACGGTACCTAGAAACACTGCAGCAGGTGAAGACGATCCAGGTCCTGGAGGAGCACAGAGGATGCAGCTGATAGCAGGTCAGGTGGAAATGAGTAAAAAGGAAGTGAGGAAGCTAGACACAAGTTGAACTGGGGATTATTGCATCCCCAGTATAGCACCAGAGTTCAACCCTGGCTGCACATTGGAGGTGGTTTCAGTCAGTTTTAAGTCTTTTTTTAAATTTTTATTTATGAGGGAGGGAGGGCGGGAGGGGGGAGGAGAGAGAGAGAGAGAGAGAGAGAGAGAATGAGAATGAGAATGAGAATGAATGTGTATGAGAATGAAACATGAGATTCTGGAGATTGAACACAGGAGCATTCTACCTTCAAGCCAAACTCCAGCCCTTTTTATTTTTTGTTTGGAAACAGGGTCCTGTTAGGTTCCTGAGACTCATTCTAAGTTGCCGAGGCTGGTCTTGGACCTGCAATTCTCCTGTCTCAGCCTCCCAAGTACTGGGATTATAGGCATGTACCACCATGCCTGGCTTAATATTTTTTTTAAATCTTATAATACCCATGCTTGAGTCTCACCCATTCCCCAGAGTTGATTGGTCTGATGTGGGGCCAGAGCATCAGTATTTTTTTTAATTTTCCAAGAATTGGTCATGTGCAGTTAGAGTCAAGAACTGGCTTAGATGACCTTAGATTCTGTTCCATGGCCTGAAAGCACTGGGGAGAGAACAAAGTAAAAAAGAGTTCTAGAATGACTTCCAGGTGTTTGGCCCGGCTAACTGAAGGACAATTGTCATTTCCCCCTAATGGGAGTGATCATAGGGTGGAACAGCTCCTTTGGACCTAGGAGTGTGTGCAGTGTTGGGATACAGAGGTAAATTCAAGGCCTCCCCAGCCTTTTGTGAGCTCACCAGCAGGCGGGGGCAGCAGGTGTGCACACAAAGGCCAGTGCAGAGTCAGGAAGGCTCTAGGAGCAATATGTACTGGGAACCAGTTGCCCAGAGGTGGAAGAAACTGACCTGCTTGAGGAGACTTAGTAAAAAAGCCACAAGAGAGCAGTACATTTGGGATAAATTGAGCATCAAGATGTAAACATGGAAGTAGGGAGAGAGATGAGGCCATAGTCAGGCAAGATGGCAGAGGCCCGAAGCACGGCAGAGATGGTGGGCTGGAGAAGTGGAAGAAGGTTGGTGGAGCCATGTGGACTGAAAGGGAAACTGTGGCCTCGGGTGAGCCCTGTGTGTTGGTCACTGTTGAGTGAAGGTTTTCCTTCTCAGTCTTCCCTCAGTCACCTCGGCTGGGCTCCTGGGCCATTTGGAGACAATCTGCCTCTCCTGGAAGTGCATGCTCATGCGGCTTCCTTCTGTGGTCTTTGTGCTCTTGGTTCTGACATGCAGAATGACTTCATGGAATTTGAAGGACCTTCCACCTTTCTAACTGCCTCATCTCCAGCCTCATAGCTTCCCTCCACAAGCATGTCTGCCCTCTGACTTTCCAGACTCCATCAGCCCAAATATTGATTAACCAGGGCCTTTTGTTCTCTTCCACCTTGACTACCTTCCATGATACATAGGTTTCCCCACAGACTGGAAGTTACAAAGTATCAGTAAATTGGAATTTGCATAAATGCTGGGAAAAAGCCTAATGTTGTGCCAAAGTATTAGAACAGTAGTATATCTTTATCGTGCTGCTCAGACCCTGTTGCAGGGCATCAGGCCAGATAAGTAATTCATTTTTGTTTTGCTTTGTGTTTTAGTTTTCCTGAGACTTTCTGTGAGGTCTGCAATTTGTTTTGAGTTTCAGCTTCAGTTTTTTTCCAAGGACATAACAATAACTATCACATTATGGGTGGGCAAGAAGGGGCAAAACCCTGAGAAACAGCATAAAGTTTATCTTATGCTGATTTATGGAAAAAGTATACATATATACACATGCATATATATATATATATATATATACACATATTTATATACACACATATTTATATATCATAGTCCTCACATGCCAGAAATACACACATATATGTATATACATGCATGTGCATATAATTTATACTTATGAGAAAGTATTGACTATACTTCCAAGCCTTCTCCATCTACAACCCTGAATTACCCTCTCTGGCAAGCTTTGAACCCTCTCTATGGAGTAAATTTTCATGCTCAAGTGTTTAGCCTAGTTTAAATCAAGTCCAAAGCTTTAGCTATCCAGTATTGCCTTTTCATAATCTGCTTTAATTGTTATTGATCTCACATTGGGAAGTGCCTGGAGATGATGAGAGCCTCCTGTCTGTTTCACTGCTGATCATTTACCGGTTGGACTCTGGCTCATTCTTGGTTCCTCCAGATGGTTCCACCTCCTGCCCCGCAGAGGTCCCTCCTCCTGTAACAAAATGAATTACCAAAAAGAAAAAAAAACTGGTAAATAATAGGCAATTAAAAAGCAATTATTTAAAAGAAGATTTAATATGGAAAGACAATTAGAGCTTTATTAAGCACTGAAGAGCAACTAAATATATATTGTTTCTATTTATATTACATATATGTGTACACAACATGTATACATTTTAAACTACCTCAGTCTCCTCCAGCCTCTTCTCTCCACAGGCAGTTTCTGCAACCTGATTTTCCAGACTCCATCAGGCCAGATACTGGTTTATCAGGCCCTTTTGTTCTCTTCCACCTTGACTACCTTCCATGATAGATTGGTTTCACAAAGTATCAGTGTATTGGAATTTGCATAACTGGTAAATAGCCCATATATATGTATATGTATATATATGTATATGTATATATATGTGTGTGTGTGTGTGTGTGTGTGTGTGTGTGTGTGTGTGTGTATTTGATTCATATATACATGAATCAAAACAGAACACTCGAGGAGGGGTTTCTGCCCAGGTTTTGACCCACGTATTATGCACTACCCCTTCTACACTGATCTCTGACAAGTACTATTTCCTACATATTGGCCACATTTAGGCTTCTGAGTTTTTAGTAGCTGTCTGACAATTCTTCAGTTATCTGTTGGTCTTTGTGTAACTGACAACAGCAGAGGAAAAAAAGAGCCAGTGGTAGTCATGCTGTGGGGAAAAAATTGATACTTGATGATGGATGAAGTTAAGATTTCATAGAACTTATTAAATCTACCAACTAGTCCATAATTATCAATAACTTTTCCTCATAGCATCCTAATTGTAGTGAAGAAGATATGTTCACACTCCATGTGAAGAAGATAAAGTTGAAAACTCGTTTAAATCACTTCTTAGAGCTGAAGAGAAGAGGGCTAATATTATCTCTTCATCTCTAAAGCAGAAGAATAACTCAGTTCCTCTGAGAAGCAGGAGCTACAGAGCATGAGCTTTGCAGATGACCATGAAGCTGTAAAAATAAAAAATAGTGGGATTTAGGAATATGTGACAATAAAATCTCCCCTTTTCAGTAAATTGTGCAGAAACAATTCCGTATCTGATTTCTAAAGCTGTTCTAGTTTGTTTAAATATCATTTAAAATGTGGGTTCAAGCCGGGCATGGTGGTGCATGCTTGTAATCCTAATACTTGGGAGGCTGAGGCAGGAGGATCACAGGTTCACAGCCAGCCTCAGTTACTTAGTGAGGCCCTCTGTAACTTAGTGAGACCCTCTTTCAAAATAAAGAATAAAAAATAGGGCTGGGGGTGTAGCTCAGAAGTAGAATGCTCCTGGGTTCAATCCCCAGTACCCCCACCCCCAAGAAAAGGTATGGGTTCAAATGGGGAGGAAAGAATGAGTAATTTTTCTTTCTAGAAATAAAGCTGGGGATATGTTCACATAGGAAAATGAAAATGCTAAGCAAACTAACGAAAACGAGCCTCCTCTGCCTTCAGCTTTCAGGTGAGCAGGAGATCAGCAGGTGAGCCAGTGCACAGGGTTGGGTGCCAGAGAATGCTTGGGGCCAGTGGATGTGCAGATGTATTAGGAACAAGAGATTGCCAGATAAATGCAATTTGTCAAACCACATGCAGCAAAGAGCTTGCTTTAAGGCAGAGATGATTCACTGAAGGAAGGGGCGGGAGCATGTAGTAATAAGGGCTTCAAGAAGTGAGTTGTTTAGGATTCAATCCAAGCCGGGTGTGGTGATGCATGCGTGTAATCCCAGTACTTGGGAGGCTGAGACAGGAGGATGGCAGTTCAAGGCAAGCTGCAGCAATTTAGTGATTTAGTGAGACCCTGTTTCAAAACAAAACAACATAAAAAGGGGCTGGGGATATACCTCAGAGGTAGAATGCCTCTACCTCTGGGTTCAATCGCTAGTACCAAAAAAAAAAATCCAAAGTACCCTCAAGCAACAATCAAACAAGCAACTAATAAAAACCAGACAAGTGACAAATGCAGACCTTCTTTCTTCTAAATAAGGAGAGGGCCAAGGGCCGAGCCCCTGTGAGAGGCTTTAACACAAATCCACTCTGAACCCCTAAAGCGCTCCAATCACCTCTGGCTCTGGCCCAGAAATGCCTGCATTTAAAAAGCAGTTCCATTATAAATTTTCCATTTTGGAGGATGAGCAAAACTTGCATTTTAAAACTTTTTGTCTAATTTATAAGTTTCTTTCAGTTTTTTTAATATGTGAACTCCTTTTAGTTTCTCAACACTTTAAACAAGTAAATATTTGAATTTCTAATTTTGCTCCTTATAATGAACAGTATACATAGGGTTGTTTCGCATATTTTTATGGAAACCAACAATTTAAGATTTGCAATTCAAAGTTATTAAAACTTGCTACATTTTAGTGACTCAGCTACATTGTGGTGGCCTAGGGAAATAAAACCAAGAGACAAAGAACACATTTCTTAAAAAAGCAGTTTAAATAACTTCATCTATTATTTGTTGCTTTTGGCTCTGGGGTTTATTTGTTTTATTCTATTGGTTCCTAAACATAGGAAGAAAAACTTTAATTCCAATGCAAGGACTCAAATAGATTTTTATTCTTTTTCCTTATATCTGCAGTCTATTTGGCAAATATGTAACCATGCTTGAAAAACACTTGACATGAATGTCGAATGCTACCATTCCCTATTCCCATGCCCAACAGACATCACTAATTGATTATGCCGATCTTTTCCCAGTGAATTTGGACAAAGCCACACAAGTCTCTCTGCATCATTCCAAGAACCCACTAAAACTGACTGGAAGTAGTATATGAAAGAAATCCTGTTTTATGTCTTGGGGCTATTATCTCAGATGTTGAATTTTTTAAATGCCTAACATAGGGTAAAAATCTTGCCAAAATGCTATTTTTTCATAACTCACATATACTATAAAGTAGAAAGAAACAATAAAAGAAGTAGCAACATTCATAACCTAATAGCTATTTTGTTGCTGTTCACTAAATGGATTTGTTCTTATGTCTGTTGCTATTTAAGTGCAACATAATTACATATTATGCAGTGTATATACTGCTTTAATAGAAGTTATTATTTAGTCTTTGCCATAACTTTTTATTTGTTTCATTAGAGTGCATAAATACTTTGGGGAGGGAGGCTTTTTTTTTAAGATTAAAAGATGGTTTTTAATTATTATGGTGCTCTTTGCTTGGAACTGATTTTTATAATTAACACATATTAGAGTCAAATGCAATCATGTATTTTATGCTCACTGGAGTATACAAAACTTCTCTCAATGGGCTGTTTGTGAAGTAGCATTTTCACAATGGCTTCTTCACAGTGCAGGGTAATGGTAACATTATGTTAATGTGCTAATCTATACCATCTATACCATCACAAGTATTTGATCAACTTTTTGCAGAGTTTACTTAATGTCACAGCTGCTTGATGAAAGTGTCTATATTAATTTAGTAATTGAGAAGTCACATCAGCCCTGACTGATCAGCAGGTACACCTTGAAGGGCTGGGACCACCATGAAAGAGACAGAGAACTGCTATTCACTTCATAAAAATCATACTTTATCCACTCTGTTGCTCTAACTGAATCACAGACCAGGTACTTTATATAAAAAATAGAAGTTTATTTAGCCCATGGTTCTGGAGGCTGGAAAGCCCAAGAGCATGACCCGATGTCAGGCAAGGGCCTTTCTGCAGCATTATAACATGGTGGAGGCCATCACATGATGAAACAGAGCGCGCATGCAAGGTCAGGTCTTTCTTCTTCTAACAAAAACACTAGTGCCCTTATGGGGGCCTCACCCTCATGAGCTTTTCTAATTCCAATAACCTCCCAAAGACCCATCTCCAAAAACGATCAAAATATGAATTTGAAGATTAAATTTCTAACACATGAGCTTTCAGGGGACACATATGAGCCATGGAAAACACAAAATATAAAGTCTGAAGCTCTGGGTCTTGTTTTCTTGTTTTGTTTTTTTTCTCTACACTTGATTTTTTTTTTTTTTTTTTTTACTGCCTAGAAATTGGCAAAACTGGATGCAAATTCTGTCTCTTTGACTAGCTGTTTGATCTTTAGCAAATTATATAATTTCCATGAGCCTCAGTGTTTTTACATGTAAAATGAATTAACAAATGCAGGGGGTTGTCTTACATGTCAACATTTTGTGCATATTTATTCTTTATGTTGCTCATTTTTATGGAACACACTTTTCTATGTCATTGTTTAGTTTGGATTTCGGTAAGTTTAGCAACTCTGCTGGCTGGGAAGAATAAAAGTGAAATCATGTGGAAATTATTGACTTTTTTTCCTTATTGACTGATTCAAATAATAAAGAAGCAGTAAGAGTTTCAGACTTTTCACCTGTTCGCCCTCCAGCCACATCTAGCTCCAAAATATGGAGTTTACTGCCAAATTGACTCCATCTTTGGGATGTGTTATTTGCTATAATTCCACCTAATTCTTCCAACAAATACAACATTGTGTGTGTGGGGGGATACTGGGGATGAAACTCGGGGGCATTCTACCTCTGAGCTACATCTCCAGCCCTGTTTCTTTTTTCTTTCTTTCTTTCTTTTTTCTTTTTGAAACATGGCCTCACTAAGTTGCTGAGGGCCTTGCTAAATTGCTGAGGCTAGCCCTGAACCTGCAATACTCCAGGTATTGGGATTACAAGTGTGAACCACCATAGCTGTCACAAATATAATATTTTTAAGAAATAAAAATTACATAATCACATTATTTTAAAAATATTAATATATGCTTAGCTCTTTGTTATAAATAACATTTCATGCTAAAAGAAATTGGAGCAGAGCTTCTTAGAGAAATGATTGAGACAAATAAAATGCAAGATAAGCCTATAACATTTTGGGGATCAAAAGATAAGGAAGTGCTTAAAATATGATGTAGACATGTCAAAAAATATAGAAGAATCAGCTTTAAGGGGTTTCAAATGACCAATTCAGAGACAATTTGCACATTAAAGAATGAATAATATAATATATGAGGGTCTAGATTTCATATTAACATGAATACATAAATGAATGAAAAGTAAAAAAGTTCATTTTTACACTAGAATGCAAACTTGTAAATGTAGAAAAATTGAGTTAAAATCATCATTTACAACCATCATAGTAATATATTTGCATAAGAATCATCAATAAGTGCAAAATTACTGACAGAAAATATGAAGGGTAGGTTATTTATATACTCTCAAAGAATCTCCCCCAGGAACTATGTATAAATTACAAAGGGAAGAATAGCAGTGCAGTTGTACAATAGGGAAACCTGGCCAGCACTACCTTAACCAAATTATTGAAGTTTACATCACCAATATTGGGTAGATTCACAGACAAAGATGCAATATCCTTTGTATGGTATCTATGTCAAACATGCATAACCTGATCAATCAGGAGGCAACATCAGATTAACGAAAATTGAGGGTTTTGTGGGCATAAGTTATTGTTGATTGATAAGTTTTTTGTAACATAGAAGGAACTGAGACCAAGGAGATTTCAAGGATTTTCAGGCCTGATCTCCAACTCCCTGTGAAGAAGAGACTGTAAAATGGGACCTAGACTGGTTTTACGTGTTATTACTTAAAAGGGAAAATCCAAATATTGAGAATGTAAAAATGAAAGATGCCATCTTTTCCTTCTGTAACTTGGAAGACTGAGAGGAGAGAAAGCTGCTATCTATACTCCTTTTTTATTTTTTATTTTATTTTATTTTTTTACTTTTTACCTTACTGGGGATTGAACCTAGGGGCATTCTACCTCTGAGCTACACCCCCGGCCCTGTTTTTTTATTCTTTATTTTGAAACAGGGTCTCACTAAGTTGTAAAGGACCTCACTAAGTAGTTAACGTTGGCTGTGAACCTGTGCTCCTGTCTCCATCTCCCAAGTACGGGATTACAAGTGTGTGCCACCACTCCTGGCTCTATACTCCTAACATTAAGGAGTAAATATTTCCATTATCAATCATGTTGGAAAAAGGAAAATCCTTGGACCAAGATAAACGAATAAGTAAATCTAAGAAGGCCAGCCTAAACTAAGGTAAGGAAAATGGTTTCTTCCCTAAGGGGTGAAAGAATAGATGAACTAGGAGATTTTGCCCTTACAGGAGGCCAAACATACCTAAATCCCATGTAAATGTTGGCAAGAATATGGCTTCTGCCTCAGGGGGTATCCAGCAATAGAGTGGGCCTGGAAATTGTGTATTGACTGGACAGAGAAGTCTCCTCTAGGAAGGGAGGAAGCCCTGCAGCTGGACTTAGATAAGGGCAATTTTATAGGAGATCTATAAAAGTAGGCAAAAGTATGTGGGCTTTGCAGCAGCCATATCTAGGAACAAATTGTAAAGGATTATGATTCCCTTTCACCATTCTGCAGCCTTCCATGATTCAGCCCATTTCCAACATATTATATATACACACACATATATATATATATATATATATATATGTGTGTGTATAATATATATATACACATATATTTATTCGTGCATTGCAATTATACCTTATAGTGAGGTTCAATGCGATACAAACATACATGCACACAGCTCAATGTATTACTCTCTGTATCCCACCCTGCTACCCCTTCCTCCCGCTCCGTATATGGCTGTAAAACCAGTAGTAATGAATGCCTTTATGTATTGCCAAAGCATTATTTGAACTGTCTCCATTCTAGCTATTATCTACAACTTGAGATACCGGAGCACTAAGGTTTGGGTTAAGTTATATAAATTTGTCTACTTGATACTCGTATACCAAGAACATGCTTCTTACTCTAACTTAGCACAATAGAGAGTAATTATGATTTAATAAATTGTTTCAACTGTACTGAAGTAAAAATGCCTCATTGTTTAATGTTTAGAAGAAACTTGAGACAGATCAATATTTACATCCCTACTGAAGCCTGTCACTCACATAGGTGCATGGCACTAGCTACTAACAAATATAATTATTATGCTGGAGACCTAGTTTGCTTTGATTATCTTTGGGTACTTCTGTTGAAAAGTACTAGAGTCAATTAGGATAAAGGACATAATACTGACAGATCTGGGTCTTGAATTTGGGGGAATACCAGTACTTTTGGAGCTGTATAATGAGGAAGAAAAGGAGGTTTCTAGCATTAGAATAGACTTGCAAGACTCCCATTGGTGCTCAATTATAATTTGTGCAAATGTTAGTCTCCACTGTATCCATCCACAACACAAGTGAGACTTGTTAACAATGTTTCTCCTCCCAGTTTTCAAACCATATCCTGCTCAAGCTACAATGTCCCACTTTGGTGCCATCCTTGGGCCCAACTCTGCACCTGTCTGGTATGGTCCTCAACACTTCTTACTTTTTTAAGTCTCTTGTCTTCAAGTTCTTCTCCCAACACATGGAAATCTGGGAAGGGAATTCTTCTCACTCTTGAGCATGGCACCCTTCAATATGCTATCATGCTTCAAACCTCAACAGACTCGTCAAACCACCACAGAGCTCCATGTCTCTCAAGTAACTCCTGGAGCCTTTGGTCAGCCATCATCTGAGTCCAGTTGAGTCCTGCTGATTTTAATATTCACTTCTGTTTAGAAAAACACTGAGGGTAGAGGAGGGACTCACACAGTAAAGCGGCAGAAGGATTCCAGCAGAGAGAACACCCCACAGCTGAGTTAAGGGAAACTGATCCTTCAATGAGCTGTTAGCTTAGTTTTTTCCAGTGACAACTACGTGTATTACCTGCAGTTAGTGGGATGGGAAACAGCGAGTATGGAGCCACCCAACCCTACCAAGTGGATGGAGATCCTCTGGCCCAATGCAAGTATATGCCATTGTTGCTTATAGTTCTAGGAGCTCTTGTAAAGTAGGATTCTGACAGGGGGATCTGATCTCTTGAGCAAATTGCATCATGGTTTCTCCTTGGTGACTTGGTTGTAGGGAGAAATGCTTCTAATCTTGGAATATAATCTGTTAATAGATTAATTTATTTGTGCAACATGATTGTCTAGAGTCTTGCATATTCATAAGACAACTCTAAGGAATAACTCTTCCTTTCATTTTACCAATGAGCTAATCTTAGTGACTCCACCCTCCCACTCAACTTTCCCAGCTTTCCCCAGAAAAGCTAGCTTTGCTAAAAAAAAAAAAAAAAAAAAAAAATCAAAGCACTTTCAATAGGGAAATAAATGAAGAGAATGCCAATGGACCCACTATAGTTTGAAATCCAGTCCAGCCCAGAGTTTTAAGCCCTTTGAAGTGTCTTCTTATGGCTAACCATGGTACTTCTGTCAAAGAGGGAAAGTATATCATAAATCTGCAAAGAGCTGACTCCCATTTGCACTGTGTATCTCCTTTTGATACCATGTCATGAACTTGCCTCAAGGTTGGATGGATCCTTGAAATACTTCTTCCACAAAAGTACACATCCACTTCCTGTTTTAAATATCTTTTAATAAATGGAAACTTTAAAGGCATAAAAGAGAAACACAGCAATTTTAACTTGTAATGTCTTTTGCTTCTGTCAGTTTAAATTAAGCCCATGATATCTGAGCACAATTTTCTATATTTAATAATACATAAAGCAAGATAATTAAAAGGTATGCACACATGCTGGGAGAGAAACACTATTTAGTAAAACACTGACTTTAATTTCTGCCTCCATTGGTGAAATGTAGTGAGTGAAGTCAAGCAACTAAATGCAAATAAACACAAAGGACAATGGCAGAGACTACTCTTCACACTGGCTCTTTCCTCTGAGCCCCAGACTTGTGTGTGTGTGTGTGTGTGTGTGTGTGTGTGTGTGTGTGTATGTATGTATGTACTGGGGATTGAACCCAGAGGCATTCTATCTCTAATCTATACCTCCAATCCTTTTTTATTTTTTGTTTTGAAACAGTCTCACTAGGTTGCTGAGAGTCTTACTAAGTTGCTGAGGCTAATCTCGAGCCTGTCATCCTCCTATCTCAGCCTCCCAAGTACTAGTTACAGGTGTGTGCCACCATGCCTGGCCATATCCATCTATTTACTGAAGATTTTCATTTGATATTCTTCAAGTGGTCCTCACAGTCAATATTCAGAACAATGCTAATCACCAAAGCCCCCAAGCCTGCTGTGCTCCTCACTTAGGAATTAAATAGTATCAGCTCAGTAACTTGGGGGTTACCCTTGACAATTTCTTCCTCAACGCAACCACCCCACATATACAGCCACCTGACACTCCCACGCCCCCCCCCAACAGCTAATCAAGCTCCAAGTCCAGTTGTTCCTACTTCCTATTTAATGGTGTCCAAGCTCCAAGTCCTTAGGAGACAGGCTACCATGTACTTAGAGACAGAGATTCCTTTAGTACTGATGTAGCCACAGTGAGTTAGTAGGGAAGTCCTCTCAGGGGTTCCACACTTGCAGGATCAAGGAAGGATTTACCCAGATCCATTCAAAATCAATTTTTCCTCTTGGGATTAGAGGCTTACATTGATAAGATAATTGTCCTATACTAAACTGTAAGTTCTTCAAAGGCAAGATTCATATCTGATTTTCCTCTGCATTCCCACAGCCCTTAGTGCCCTGTCCCCCACAAGAAAGGTTTTTAATACATATTTGTTAAATGAATTAATGAATATCTGAGAAGCCAAGAGTTAAGAGACCTACAAATGGATCCTCAAAAGCTTGTGGCTTGGGTCTCCCTAACAGAGCATTGCTAATGAATTGAATTGTCCACAAAGCCAACGCATGTGCCAGTTGCCCAAGTCCTCACCATTCTGGCACTGGGGTGATCCTAATTATTGCCGGCCCAGGGGTGTGTAGCCAACTTACCAGGCAATAAAGAAAGTCAGGTCAGTAGGTATCAGAATTCTTGACCTCTAAATTCTCAAACGATTTTTCCCTTATGCAGAAGAGGCAAAATGCACACATACTCTTTCCCTCTTTCAGCAGAGTTCCTGGGGCGCCTGAGGATGTGGGGTGAGAAGAAGATTTGGGGCACATTGTAGAAGGCAGCTAGAGTCTATATGTTTAACTTAGCATTGCGGAACATTTTATTTTGAGCCAGTGTATAATTAGAGAGCCTGCCATGAAAATGAGCGGTTTTGTTTATTTATTATGTAAGTATGCCTTTTATTAAAACGACTTTGTGAGAATCTAATTGCCACCACAGTAATATAGCAGAGCAGTCCCTACATAAATACATGATTATTATGTGCAGTCAGTTATCTGTGAACGAGTTTGCTCCTACTTTCCTTAATTAAGGATACAAAAGGGCTCCTTCATCTTTGCATATTCCCTTGCTAGGACATTGATACTCATTATTTCCTAAGTCCAAACACTGAAACTGTGTCAAGAATGCATCCATCACTAGGTGGGTACTTATAGTCAGCGGAATTTTCAACCCTGTCAGCAATTTCAGCAATTTGCAATTTCTGTATGTCTGACATGTGTTTTTATTGGTGAAGATCACTCTCAAATACCAAGATCATGAGAATGATTCTGTGGGTAGTCTCTTCAGCAGCCTAATGTAATGACAGTAATTAACAGCCTGTGATTAGCAGCCACTCCAGAAAGTGTTTGAATGTTAATTTGCTTCAACTAATATGCAGCACTTCTGTGTAATGAGATCTAAGCTATAGGTTCATAGGGAAAGCAAATTATTTTCCAGCATTTAATCATACAAATGATTCTTACTTAATCACTTGAACAGTAAACCTCAATGTTCTAATAAGTGACATTTGTTTTTCTGTCATTTAGTTTATTATGGTATAGGCCAGGGCAAAGATACTACTTTTCATAATGATCAAATTCCCCCTTGCCAACATCATCACTCCAAAATGAGGGCTCACTCAAAACATTGAGGACTGCAACAAGGTTTTTGCATGAATAGAAAAGTGAGAGGATTTGTATCATTCCAAATATTGCTTTTCTGACTTTAAAGACATCACTTGGAGCCACATTACCTTGGTTTACATACCTGTAGAGTGGAATGAATGATTATTTGCTCTTTAACACAAATATCTTGATACCTAATGTGGACCAAGAAATTGAGAACCAGGTCTGCTCATTAACCAAGCATGAATTACTTGAATTCTTGCAGTTATAAGGTTGGGTAGAAAAGGCAAAGTCATGAGAACATAGGCCTGCTCACTAATGAACTGACTTCTTAGAAAATAAGAGCCCTCTCAACATTCACCTGCAACCATTCAATCATAAAACAAAAGCCAATGACAAATGAGAATAGGGCCAAGTTAGACCAACTAAGAATTGACAATATAATAGCCACTTCAAGCGACAATGATTTAAGTACATAAAAGAATAAAAAGAGGTCTTTGGGAAAATGGATAAAATCCAATAATATTTTTCATATACTTACCAACTTCACATTTATACTGAAAAGGTCAAACGTAACACAAAGAATACTGAGTCATGTTGTCACAATGTCATCAGAAAAATTATGCCCGAAAAGATCTACTCTTGATTGATGTTTTCAGATATGGCACACAGTTGCAATTATGATCTAATTTTTTATTTAATTTTTAAGCTAGAGTTCCTAATTGGTATTATGAAATTGATTCCTCTTTTTATATAAATTCAAGTGGATCATCAACAATTATCATTGAATAACAAGAGCTTCTTAAAGCCGGGCGTGGTGGCGCACGCTTGTAATCCCAGCATTTGGGAGGCTGAGACCAGAGGATACGGGTTCGTGGCCAGCCTCAGCTACCTAGTGAGGCATTCCACAACTTAGTGAGACTCAGTTTCAAAATAAAGAACAAAAAATAGGGCTGGGGGTATAGCTCGAAGGTAGAATGCCCCTGAGTTCAATCCCTAGTACCGCCAAAAAAAAAAAAGAGCTTCTTATACTGATTTAAAGCTCTATTTCAGAGATCATCACTATTAACAAGACTATTCATCTGCTAAGCACCTAAGCTATTTCTAAAGATTCAAACTAAATGAGAAGAATTATAAATTAGATATAGGTCCTACCCCATCATATAGAATAGTTACTAAGGACAAACAATAAACAGATGCATGATGTCATATCTAAGTAGTGGTCTCTTTGAGCATCTGCTGCCCAAGGTGTCTGCCTACCTGTGAGGTATGATTTCAAGGCATTTGGAAGGCTTTTCATGTTAATCCCTCCAGTGGATGTCCCAGTTCCATACTTGGATGTTCATCTTCTACCTGCATTTCTTTTTGGAGCATATGAGAGGAGGTCAAGCAGCTTAAACATATAAGAAATATGCTGGAATATTCCTTATGCAAACCCTTCCACAAGTATTCTGTCTCTTTGCTCTTGATCCATTCATTCACTAATGAACATTTATTGAGGGTCTATTCTATTGCTATATCTTGTGCAGGGCTCTGAGGATACCAGTTGAGAAGCCAGAGATGCTACTGCGCTTACGTCTTCTCTATGGTCCACATTAAGCATGTTGGCATATTCCATTTAGAAAACTGAAGACTGACATTTCAGATGGATTTTCTTCCCTCCTTCCCTTTCCTTCCTTCCTTCCTTCCTTCCTTCCTTCCTTCCTTCCTTCCTTCCTTCCTTCCTTCCTTCCTTCCTCCCTCCCTCCTCCTCTCCTCATTCCTTCCTTTCTTGAATCATTTACCTAGGAGAGCCCATGCAACAAGGTGACATTGTTTAAAGTCCATTTTTCCTCAGTTGGGAAAATGAAATAGTATTGATTCCAATGCAACTATAAATGAGTTTATTTGTTCAGTTAATGTTGTCTGTCAGTAAAGTTTTTAAAAAATCATCACTTTGTAAAGAGAAGATTTTACAGTTATTTATGACATCAACAAAGGACATTTCCAAGATTTAATGCTAGGAGTATAGTTAAATATCCTAGAGAATAGAAAGAGAACTTAGATCTACATAAAAGAAATGAATAGGATAACTTCAGAAGAATTTTTAAGCCAAGGTGGGAAATAAAGCTACCTCATCTTTAAAGGTTCTTTGTTACCTAGTAGTATCTCATTGCTGATCACCCCAATTTTGGTCTGATTTGAAGTCAGCCAGGATTATCTACCCAAATGGGTAGCAGTTCTTGTTAACATCTCTTGTAGTCATTATATTTCATGTGTTTTGATCTTGCTGGTCAATTTTATGTACTAATCAAAGTGTAGCACCTTCATCTGTTTCCTAAATTGTGTTTTGTTTTCAAAAGAAATAATGTACTTTTTTCAAACAGTGATGACTACCAAGTTATTCTCAAAGTTAAATAGCAAAATAAGTTATCAGATATGTATTGGATCTAATTATGCAACCCAGCAAAATTGCTATCTCTAAGCAAATCATGATAGATTCCTCTTTAAAAGTCACTTTTTAACTTCTAGGCTATCTTGTTCTTTCATCTTCTTTCTTGCAATATTTTACAAACCTGCAGTTCCCTCCACTTGTAGCAACTCTGACACTATCAGGAGAATCACTAGTGATATTCTATAAATGCCAGCCAAAATCTATCTGCAAGAACATCTGCTCAACAGTGCAAAACTGATGTAATTACCAACCATCATCCTTTCTCCTCCTGCTGGGGTAACTGCTCCAAAGCATGACTTTTTGCCCTGAGCTAACAAGATCCAGAAACTCCCTGTTATGTACAAAATCTGCCACTGAAAACCCATGTAGCTTCAACACAAATTATAACCCAGTCTTTCAGCTACAAGAGTAGCTAACACCCCGGTGCCATAGGGTCTCAGAGAATCTTGCTCAAAACCTTGTGAGTCTAAGACCTCATCCTCCACCCCCTACGTGTTTTTGTCTAATATAAATGGTCTAATATATAAGGGAAGCTACATCTACTTCCAATCAGGCTCCAGTAATACTGTTTGGAAAGTACAACTACTCAAAAGAATAATTAAATGTCAAATGTCTGGATTTGAACTGAGGCAGAAAGGGGAACTTTTAAACATCTTTATTGAGCATCTGCTATTTGCCAAGTGCTGTCCCAGCTGCTTTGCCTATGCTATCTCACTTAAATATGTTTTTTTAAAAATTTCTAATAATCAAGAATTTCCCAGTTTGAATCTAGTAAGTTAAAGACAGATGCTTAGGCTATAGATCTGCCTCCTAGGGATGTGGAGAAGTTTAGCCAATGATGATTTTTTAAAAAAGGAATCAATTCTAATTATTCACTTAAAGTTATGTTAAGAGAATGAGGGTGAAGAAACCGTGTAGTTTAGAGGGTGACACCACCAAGCTGTGGAGTATCCAAAAGGTTTCTTATTGAGTCTCAGTTTCCACATCTATAAAATGAAGGCGTTGGAGTAGATGATTTCCCATGTCTCTACAAAATCTAAAATGTCACAATTCATTTACTCTACAAGTTAAATTTTATTTTGCTTCAAAATATTTTCACACTACATACTCATTTCCTTCATTTTTGTTCCTTTTCAGGATAAGGCTAAGAACAAATTAGACCTGATATCAGAAGGGATATGAATATATAATGACCTGATAACAAATTATTATATTGGTTTGTGCAATTTTTTTGTTTTGTTTTTTAAGAGAATACTGGACATGTAACCTTCCAAATACATATATCCAATCAGGCAGAACTGAGATAATAAGAATACCCCTAACCCCAAGTGGGGTCATGGGCACATAAAATATTGTAAGTAGAGAAAAAACTACCAAGACTACAGCATGGTCTGGTCTTCTCAGGGGGGAATTTTATTTCTATTTTGCTATAGGAAAATAATTTGGGGCATCTGTGTGTGTTTGTTATATAAAGGTATTTTATATCAATAGATGGAACATTGCTTTTCTGTCATGAGTCACCATGAAAGAAATCTCCGTCACTCTGCCTTGGACATATGAGTTCTTAACCCATGAAAATCTCTTAAAAACCAATGAATAAATCATGAAATAGTTGCCAAGTTTACCTTTTGTGTCCCAGGACTGTCAGGCACTTTAGTAACCAGCAAGAAATCTCAATATAATACAAATGGCTTGATCCATTAAGACACAGATAAAGCAGACTTTGAAAATAAAGAGGTAAACAAACTGAACAACATAAAGAAGAAGGGAAGGGCCCAAGGGTCAAGGGCAGGCCACATGCTTCAGCAGCAGAATCTTCTGCAGTTTTGGGAAAGGGGCAAAGGTAACATCCAGATAACATTAACAGCATCACCACCATAATGCACTTTCACCACAGTTAGTGAGAATCCCTAAGTACATCAGGTGTGATGGGTCCTCTGTCACATGTTATCTGACATAATAATGAGATATGGGGTTTGTTTAGTAAGCTCCAACTTCTTATTAAATGATGCTTCCATTTCACTAGCCTTCATGGAGTTTTCCTGTAATAAATAATTAAAATCACAAGCTTATTATTTTAAAAATTCTAAAATTTACAGTCACAAGAAAGCCTCTGTGTTTTGAGAAAATCCGAAAAACTAGAAATCATGCTGAATAATAGTGGTTCCAAATTGTTATCATTTAAAAAGAAGGAGAACATAGACCCACAAAGGAACTTTCCAAGAGAATCAAAGGGAAAGATATCCAACTGAGGACTATTGGTTTCTTTCAGAGCCTTATCACTTTAAGTCCCAGTTCTGGCACTACCTGCTACAACATTCTGAAAGTGTAGTATGACAGTATGACAGTGTCTCCAAGGACAAAGGTATTCTTCTAACCTGGAAACCATTTTCCCAGAGAATGGCTGATTGAATGGCCCTCTTCTCAGTCTTCCTGGGGTTGACCAGCATCATACAGAGAGACCCCAGAATGGCTGTCCAGTACTTTATTAGATATGAATAAGTGGGAGACTAAAGACTAGGAGATATTTAGCATCTTCCCCAATAGAAAAGGAAGAAATACTAAGCACCTACTTTGTCCCAGCCACCTACTGTGTTCAAGATTAGAGCCTGAGGTTTCCTCACAGGAGCTAGAATTGAGAGTCTCTGATCCAGAATCAGAAAGCAAATTGCCAAATCCTATGAATGAATAGTAGCTTCTGGGATCAACTATTGAGAAGGATTCTGAGGTGTAATTCATAATGCCTGAACTCCATAGGAAAACGTGTTGAAATTGATTTCAGGTATCTGCCATGGACTGGTAGAAAAGAGCTGTAGTACATACGCTTGCCTCTTACCTACCATTTCTGATCTAGAGTAAATTCAGACACATCCAAATGCTAAGCTCTGTCCTCAGAAATGAGAGACTTGTAAATAGAAAAGTACCAAAGAGTTTAAGCTAGATGAAAGTTTTATATGCTGCAGTATTTGTCAAAATGAATTCAGTGGACTATTGCCTCAGAATCTCTTTGGATGGGACCAAAAATCTGCATTTTTAACAAGCTCTCCAGATAATTTTTATGATCATAAATGTTTAGGACCAACAGAAAGATCCTTAAAGAGTTATTAAAAAATATTGTCTGGCCTGGAGGTTTGTGGTCTTCCTGGGGCAGAACTTTTTTATTTGTTTTGTTTTTGTTCTATTTTTCTGGTTGCATCCTAATTTTACATCATATTGGGGTACAGGGTGTTAGAAAAATACATGCACACACTCTTGTTGTCCTCCCAACCAGATCCCCCCCCCAACCCTCACCCTGCAAGTCTTTGAGATTGGAATTGGCAATTTTGCATGTGTTCATAGCATTATTTCTATTATTGCATTCTTTATGACTTTGTCCTCCCCCCCCCTTCCCTAATCACCCTCAGTCACTTCCATGGAGTCTCTGCTCATCTGTCTGATGTTTCCCTTATTGCCAAATATCTCTCTAACTTCCACATATAAGAGAGAACATACATATACTTGTTCTTAATGTATTCACTTAGCATAATATTCTTGAGTTCCATCCATTTTCCTGCAAATAGTGTAATTTTGTTCTTTTTTTATGGCTGAGTAAAATTCCATTGTGTGTATATATCAACATTTTGTGATCTATTCATCTATTGATGGACATCTAGGATGGTTCCATAATTTGGCTGTTGTAAATTGTGCTGCTATGAACATGGACATGCACGCATGCTTATAATATTCTGATTTCATTTCATTTGGAAAGATGCCCAAGAGCACTATTGCTGGGTCATAGGGTAGTTCCATTCCCAATCTTCTGAGAAATCTCTACACTGATTTCCAAAATGATTGTACTAGTTTGAAGTTCCACCAACAATGTAAGAAGGTTCCAGTTTCCCCACATCCTCACTAGCATTTATTATTTTTTGTGTTCTTAATGATTGCTATCCTAACTGGAGTGAGATAGAATCTCAGTGTAGTTTTGATTTGCATTTCCCTGATTGCTAAAGATGATGAACATTTTTTCATGTATTTATTGGCCATTTGCATTTCTTCTTTTGAAAAGTGTCTACTCAGTTGAGTTGCCCACTTTTTAATTAGGTTATTATTATTTTTTTAGTGTTAAGCTTTTTGTGCTCTTGGTATATTCTAGATATTAGACCTCTGTCCAATGGATAGGGTAAAGATCTTCCCCCATTCTGTAGGCTCTCTCTGTAGAATCTTAATGGTTTCCTTTGCTGCACAGAAGCTTTTAAATTTAATGCTATCCCATTCATTAATTATTGCTTTAATTTCCTGAGCTTTTGGGGTCTTATTGAGGAAGTTTCTACCTCTACTTATATGTTGAAGGGTTGGTCCTATACTCTTTTCTAGCAGTTTCAAAGTTTCTGGTCTAATTTATAGGTCTTTGAACCATCTAGAGTTGACTTTTGTGCAAAGTGAGAGGTTAGAGTTTAGTTCCATTTTTCTACATCTAGATATCCAGTTCTCTCAACAGTATTTGTTGAAAAGGCTGCCCTTTCTCCAGTGTATGTCTTTGGCACCTTTATCAACTGGCTAGGAATTTACCTTGAGATGAACATTTTGTTTCAGTTTTATTTTATATTTATACTTTATTAGCACTTTGTAATTATACATTATAGTGGAGTTCCAAGTGATACAAACATACATGCACACAGCACTTTGTGTTTCCTTCTATACCTTGTAAATGTTATTTTCTTATATTCTCTAAGATTGACCAGTCTTCAAGTGCTTAGCTCATACTAACCCTAATCCTAACTCTGACCCTAATCTTTTTAATGCACCTGCTCACTGAAAAGGATGGCCCATGCCAAACAGGTATTTTTCCCAGGTCAACAATTCTGAAGCTCAACTGAAAATTAATAAATTGGCTTCTAGCTCATAATTATTTTGTTTAGCGTGAAATCATGTGGCATTCTCAGAATGAGAACAAAAGGAATTGAATGTTCTTGAGAGATATTTCTACCCCTGTACAAAAACCCATTACCCTCACCCAAGCTTTAGATAAGGATGTATCTGTCTACAGCAGCAATGTACAATCAGAGCTTTTGGGACATTGGCAATGCAGTTTTCTACTCAACTATTCCTTTTCATGTTATCAGTCTGTCACTATGCTGTATCTACAAGATACTATACTGTATACTACAAGACTGCATCTTAGTTTATTTTTATTCCATTGTCTGTTGGAATATTCTTAGGAGATACTCCAATCTTAGTAATGTATTTGCAATTCTACTTGTAGGGTAAGCATTCAAGATGATTTCCAAAGACTATTGAACACCAGGCTATGTGATTTACTTATTCTAGTTTCTCAGATTCTTCAGGATCTTACTTTACAGTCCTGTAAGTACATCAGTAAGATGTACTTACAGTAAGATGTACTTACTGTATTACACAATTTTATGATGTCTCCTAGACCATTCATGATGACTAAAAGTAATACCTATTGATTAGTTTTAAAGAAGGTGAGATAATTAGCAAGGACATTTAGGGTGAGAAGTTTATGTGTATTGCCAAAGGCCAAAAAAGGAGTTATTTTTATAAAAAGTGTTGCAATAAAATTATGTTTGAGGTTGAAATTGAGGTAAGAAATAGAGATCTAGAGATCAGAAGCAGTTACCATTGACCAGCTTGATACCCACTGTAGTAATTGGGGAGAGTTGGGATAAATAGGACAGAGGAAAGGGAACAGAAATGGCCAAATTAAAAAATAAAACGAAGTTTTGGTAGGAATTTTAGATGAGTTGATTCAAATCAAAAGCTAAAGAAAACAGAGTTGGAAATAGCTCAAGGCTTATAACTTAGAGAATAGCTGTTCTGTTGATGTCAGTAGAGAATTGGGGAAGCAGAGGCTTTCTACACACCTTGGAAGACACTACTGCAACACATTTCCTATGAACTCTCTTTGAATTTCCCGAGCTTATTTTTATTAGAGAGCTAAAATTGAATGTCATGCTTCCAAATAGGCCTATCCAGTACCAAAGAAAGAAAGAGAAATTAATTATTTATTTAAACATAATTTTTTATAATAATTATAATTATTTATTTAAACATAATTTTATTGCAACACTTTTTATAAAAATAACTCCTTTTAAGCTTTTAAGAATATTTTTCTCAAGCCGGGCGTGGTGGCGCACGCTTGTAATACCAGCATTCAGGAGACTGAGACCGGAGGATCCGGGTTCGCGGCCAGCCTCAGCTACCTAGTGAGGCCCTCCGCAACTTAGTGAGACCTTGTTTCAAAATAAAGAATAAAAAATAGGGCTGGGGTTATAGCTTGGAGGTAGAATGCCCCTGAGTTCAACCCCCAGTACCGCAAAAAAAAAAAAAAGGAATGTTTTTCTCTCCCTCCTCCTTTCTATCACTATTAGATTATGTATAGTTAACCTACAAGCAAATTATTGCCCAACTATGTGCTTTCATTCTATAATTCATGTCATTCTGTGGAGCAGCAGCCCCCTGTATTTATGCTTTGGGAGAAAGGCTGTCCAAGAAAGAACAAAGCTGGACTCCGTTGAGGAGATAATGCAATAAAATATGCTTCAAGAAGGGAAATTTCAAACCCCAAAGCTTCATACACATGATAACAATAGACCTGCTTAGCATCTGGGCTAATTTAGCTGGCTCTCTGATTCCTGGAGTCGATCCTCCACACTGCTGTGCTGTGCCAGCATTCATTAGGTATAATATGCTGGCTAACGTCTTCGCAGTGCCTGGAAGGCTTACTTAAGGACTTCAGGGTGAACACACATGAAGGAAGACTTTCCAAAATGAAAACTTTCTTCCTGGAACTCTTAGTGGTTTGGCCTAAAAGCTCTTTGAAAAGACAATGTCTTTACGTTACCTTCTTCCTCATACCATCTCTTTGTTCTCTGAGAGCTATTTTTTGCAAATCAGCATCTCTCAGTTAACATGGGTGAGCTGTATGGAGGATGTGTTTAGGATTCTGAACTGCAGGGGTGGAAGAGAGTAAAAGGAGTTCAAGAAATATTTAGCTAAAAGACAAATATCACTTTGGAAGACATTTTTCAACTGATGCTCTTGACCTTTTATTCATTATTACAGTCTCTTCGTGCTTCAAAATCTTTTCCCGTCTCAATTTCAGTTTGTGCATTCAATTTTTTTTAACTCAAGCACAAATGTCCTCCTGACCAAAGGCATGATCACTGGGACACATAGTTCAGGGGTTTTCATTCATAACAAGTGAGGTCTTGATATCAATTCTAGCCTACTACTGCTTGATTCATTTACCAGTGCCCATTGACCTACATGTGCAAAGCATTTCAAGGAATTTGGTAGTACTAACAAAATTACCTACAAAAGACATTACAGAACCTGGCATGGTGGTGCACACTTGTAATCTCATTACTTGGGAGACTGAGACAAGAGGATTGCAGGTTCAAGAACAGCCTCAGTAAGACCCTGTTTCAAAACAAAAATAAAATAGGGCTGGGGGTGTACCTCAGAGGTAGAATGCCCCTGGGTTCAATTTCTAGTGCCACATACACACAAAAAAAGACATAATAGTTCCTTGTGTATTATCTAGGGCATTCTGAGTGTTTCTTCTAGAATGTTTTATCTGATCTCAGGCAACATTCTGAATTCAGTTTATGCCCTATCACCTGACTAAAAATTGGTGAAGCAAAGAAAATGGAATATCTCAATGGCACTAACCATGATAGGGAAGTTCTAGGTTAATGATTTTCAATTTTTTAGAACTCTTGGCAAGGGCATTTCTATTGTAAGCTTATATATCCAACTTAATGAATCTGACATAGTCAAACATTTATATAGTTCAATTCCACCTGCTCAGATTCAACACTCACCAAGATGATTATAATTTGACTTCCTAAAGGGAAAAAAATCGAACATTTCTCTTAGATAGACTTAAAATAGATTAATTCCAGGTACATCTCTACTACTCAAAAAAAAAAAAAAAACTGGAAAATTGGCAGTTACAGTGTTTATACATCAGTCACATGAGTTTGGTTACTATCGGGCGCCCCAGGCTGAACCCTCAGCCATGAGGCCCCAATAAAGATGCTGCCTGAATGTTGCTGGTTCGAACCTCTTTTATTATATCTCTCTCTTTCTGGGATCAAGGGCACTGCTCAAGCAGTAACAAACACAGTACAGAAGTCGTCTTTCCAAATAGTGCTTTTCCAACAGACTTCCAATAACCCCTCTCTCTAGCAACCCGTCTTCCACTAGCAACCCACAATCTTTCTTCCCAGGACTTCCCCAGCAACCCAGCCAACCTCTTCCCAACCGCTTCTTCTTCCCAACCACTTCCTCCCAGAACTTCTCCCAGCAACAACCCAGTCAGCCAACCCCCCCCAACCAGCCTTTCCCCAGCAGCTCTCTCTCTAGGCGAGAGGTGGAGGCTTTTAAAGCTGCGCAGGGCCTAAGCCACGAGGTGTCTCATACAGCTCTCACCTGGGCCGGCCACGAGTCAGGCATGCTGGTGCATGCACTCTGGCGTGGGGCAGCCCTAGAATGTTTTCCACCTGCAGCGGCTTCTGGCACTCTGCCAGGCGCCATCTAGAGGCGAGGTCCAGCTGGCCAGACTAGGCCCCCGACAGGTTACCTTGAACTAAGTCCTGGCTTAGAGATGAATCCACTCTTGGCATGACAATAATAATCAAATTTTTAAGATTTCAAAACTGAGGATCAGTTTCAGGGCCATGTGAATCCACCAAGGTAGTGAATGCCGTATTATAAGATCTTTTGGAAGGCAACCAGCCAACCATAACCTAGGTCAAAATATACTACCTCAATCTTGTTTTGCAGAGCCACTAGGCCCTGGCCTTCGTAGTGTCTTTTCTGCAACTCCAGCTAGCCAGGCAAGAACTTGGTAACATTTGATTTCGCAACTTTTCTGGATAAAATCTTTCTTGAACTTATAGATCAATTGCCATGTAAGTATTCCTCAGCTAATAGCAATGTGGCTTGGCTGTGTTGAACATGTTTCATAGCCCCAGACCAATGATAGCATACTTCCACTCCACTTTGTCCTGTGGCTCTCCTAAATGAATGACTCTGTCATATCTCCTCGTGCTCCAGTAAGCCACTATTAAACTCCTGATGCCACTCCTTCAGTTCATTGACTGGGTTAGGGCTCTCCATTTTTCAAAATAAATGATGTGTAGTTCTTGATACTGTGTGTGTGGTTCTTTTTGTTTGTTTGTTTGTTGACATGATAGAGGAAAAAAGCCTATAAAATTACACCTAAGTACTGCTACTGACACATGATCAACCATTTGACCAGTGACCCAACATACAGCATCTGGTGTGAGAATAGTACTTCTGGGCTGTCTCAAGGTCATGCACGAAGCAGAGAGAATTCCCTCTAAAGAAGATGAAAGATTGTGAATTTGCAGCCAGCCTCAGCCACTTAGTGAGGCCCTCCACAACTTAGTAAGACCCTGTTGCAAAATAAAGAATAAAAAATAGGTCTAGGGGTATAGCTCAAAGGTAGAATGCCCCTGGGTCCAATCCCCAGTACTGCAAAAAAAAAAAAAAAAAAAAAAAAAGACATAAAAGTCAAGATACTCTAAGCCAAGATACTCAATTTTGTCTGCTATAGATAGTATCATTTTCCATCAAGGAACACAAGACAATCATCAACATTTAATTTCTCTGACTTTTTCACTTCTGGATTCCCAGGCCCTAGCAGTGTTTGGGATTTAACTGGCATTTAATTCAATAAATATTTGTTGACCAAATTAATTCAATGGTAAATTATTTTAAATTTTAGTATTCTGTTCGTGATTTTGTTTTTCTCCCTATATTCTTATTTTTCCCTTTCCATCTTTAAAATCTTTCTCATATCACCTTCGTGTCATGACTTTATGCCTTTCTTCCTCTTAGAGATATGATGGAGGTAGTAATAATTAGAAATATAAAAACAACAAAACTTTAAAGTTCCCTGAGAACGCTGAAAGATCAGTCTAAGACAGATACTAAATTATCTGTGAGGGAAACATACTTCATTTACAATACATTAGCTACAAAGTATTTTCTCTTTCTCATCCCAAAATATAATAGTAATATATATGTATGTCATGCTTTATGGTTTATTAAAATTTTCATAAACATTCTCCAATGTGATACTTTTAAGATCTGAATGGATATATCTCTACAGATCAAACATAATTTTTTTCTAATTGGTATAATATAATTAAACATAATTGTGAGATCATAGTGACACATTCATATATGCACATAATATAGTTTGGTCTGTTTCCCCAAATATCTCCTTTTCCTTCCCCCTGCCAAGTCTCCTTCTACTACTTTAATAGTCTCTCTTCTATTTTCATGAAATTTCTTTTTATTCTCTAGCTTCCATATATGAGAGAAAACATCCTTGACTTTCTGTGTCTGGCTGATCTCACTTAGCATGTTCTCCAGTACCATCCATTTTCCTGCAGATGACAGAATTTTGTTCTTCTTTGTGGCTAAGTAAAACTTTATTGTGTGTGTATACCACATTTTCTTTTTCCTTTCATCTGTTGATGGGCACCTGCAATGGTTACATAACTTGACTTTTGTGAATTGTACTACTATGAACATGGGTATGCATATATAACTCTAGTATTCTAACTTTAATTCTTTTGGAAAGATACCAAAGAATGGTATAGCTAGGTCATATGGTGGTTCCATTCCTAGTCTTTTGAGGAACTTCCATACTGATCTCCAAAGCAGTTGTACTATTTAAAATCCAACCAATAGTGTATAAGTATTCCTTCTCCTTCACATCCTTGCCAGCATTTACTATTATTTGATTTTTCAATGATTGGTATTCTAACTGGAGTGAGATGGAATTTCAGTGTAGTTTTGATTTGCATTTCTCTGATTGCTAAAGATGTTGAACATTTTTTCATATATTTGTTGGTCATTTGTATTTCTTCTTTTGAGAAGTATCTAGTTCAATTGCCCATTTATTGATTAGGTTGTATTTCTTTGGTGCTAAGTTTTTGAGTTCTTATATATTTTGGATATTAATCCTCTGTGAGAAGAGTAGCTGGCAAAAGATTTACTCTGAGCCGGGCGTGGTGGCGCATGCTTGTAATCCCAGCATTTGGGAGGCTGAGACCGGAGGATCCAGGTTCGCGGCCAGCCTCAGCTACCTAGTGAGGCACTCCACAACTTAGTGAGACCCGGTTGCAAAATAAAGAATAAAAAATAGGGCTGGGGGTATAGCTTGGAGGTAGAACGCCCCTGAGTTCAATCCCTAGTACCACAAAAAAAAAAAAAAGATTTCCTCCAATTCTGCAGGCTCTCTCTTCACACTCTTGACTGTATTGTTTGCCCTGCAGAAGCTCTCTAATTTGATGAATATAGTTTTTAAAAAGGAATTCTTGTGTTGTATAGCCTCTTATTTTATTCTCTAGCCTATTTTGCTTCTCATCTCATTGTCTCCACTTCAAATAGCAAATCTTCACATCATCACTGCTTCTTCAGTGGACACTTACCACCTTTCCTTCTTAGTTTCGAGGTCTACATCTTTATACAGCCTCTATGTTTATGATTGTGTTCATGAGTATGATCATTGATATACATGTTCATAGAATTAAGAAAAAATGCTTAGCAGAGAATAAAATTAGAATTCATCATGGTCTCATGAATAAATTTCAGAAGATATGTATGCCTGGGCTTCATTACACCTATGTATTTGCTGAAGTATTACACATGTTTTCCAATGCAACATTACATAAAATACAGCTCTGCTGTTTACAGAGGTCATAAAACTCAGGGGAAACCCAAGTATGATACAAGTTTACTTGTTCTTATTCCTACTTTGGGTGACATGTAAACTCAAATACACAAAAAGCATCTTAATTCCAAAGTCATCGTCCCTGAAGGAAAACAAAAAAGTTCCTTGACATGGAATCTAGGTTTCCAGGAAAAGTGATCAAACCTAGTGTCAACTTTGCAAACCAGTTACGTTAATGTTCTTCTCTTTTCCATCTTGAGTTTTAATCATTTGTCTGACTAAAGCTTCATTCACATTGAGACTTGTCCAGATTTTTAAATTGTCAGTTCCTCATACTTATCTCCATGCAGCAGGCAGTAACTTCTATTTAACTTCCTAAGGTGAGAGATTTCTACCATTGAAACAGGGTTAAGTTTGAAATCAAGTCCAATGGAAGCTTCTCCTCCTTCCCGGGTTCTGAGGCTACACCCAGCACACAGTACGAGGTGGTTAGGTCAAGATAGCACAGGTCTCAACATAATGACCACTTACAAAGGATACATAAGAAGGAAAAAAATAAAACAGGTACATCTGTGCTCCCTGGGTATTTTTATAGTATGTAGTATTTATTTAAAATAATTACATTTGTATTTCTTCTGTTTGCTAGAACTCCACATCTGTAAATACAGATATTTATCTCTTACATAAGGTCTACCTACTGACTTTTAATTCTCTAAGCTGCCTGTCCTACTTTCTAAATCTTCCCTACCAAACTTAACAGATGAATGGGAAAAGACAGGCGCTGTCTATTTGCAGACATATTGCAATTGCCCTGATGATTCCTTGGCTATGTGGAAAAGCTCTCTGAGGCTCTCTGGTCCCAAAGTCCTCCTCAGTGTCCATGACCTTGACAAGGACTGTCACCACTTACTTGCAAGGAATAATATACAAAAATAAAACTCTATTCTCTCTCCTTGGAAATATGCACTATGGAAGAAAGATGAGAAATATTACAATTTTAGCTTCAACTTCATACTCCAAAGTGAAAATATTTTGTGTCTATAGTTCCCACCAGATGACTCAGCATAACCAATTAGTAGAAGGAATCCCATCTTGTTGGTGATCAAATCATGACTTCTCCCTCATTGAACTGAGGCTTGCATTTCCTCTCACCTGGACTGCTGTGTCCACACAGCTCCTCTCCTTCTAGCCACTCTTCTACACAGTATCATAAGAATGGCTGTTCTATGTGATACCATATCTTAAACTATTAAGTCTCAATACTCCAAATGGCAAGTCAGTCTATAACAGATGGGTCCAAGCTCCCAACCTATCCTGATTTCCTGTGGCCTCCTCTGTTCCCCACATTGAACTGTCCCAACATCCCCGTGAGTATGCTGTCACATACATTGCCACCTCTGCCTAGAAAATTCTCCTCTCTTTCCTCTACCTGACCATTTCCTTCATTTTAAAAGGCACGTTTTAATGTTTCTGAGGTGGGAGGAATCTTATAGTGAATGTCAGAAGAACATACCATCAGCAAAACCAAGAACTTTGTCACATGGGTATACATGAAATCAGGCTTACTTAGGAAGTTCTGTTTATCTGATTATCATCTCAATCAAGTTATTTGCATTGGTAGCATTACAAGTGGATGCAATTTCTTTAAATGTATATCCTCAATTATCCTGGAAATATCTTCAATAAGATTACATTGCATTAAGTTTTGAAATAACTTGTTTTGAAATAAAAAGTTATTGGGAATATAGAAGAATTCTGTCTCATATGTTGCAGTGACAAAAGGCAGAACTTGCCCACTCTAGTGGATTACAGCTTAGAATTAGAAAAACTAAGAGAGGCTGGTGTGAGTGACTCATGCATGATGAGGGACTGACTCTGAAACACTAAGTATCTGTCATCAGAAGTTTCCATCTGAATCTCAAGAAAAGCTACTTAAATTCCTTTAGCTAAAGAAAAACATACCATATGTTTAACTAAACATGAAATGCAGGTAAAAACCTGGTTCTTTTCCACCAAAACCCTCAAAAATCATATTTTCGATTCTAACAAGATCAGGATCACAAGTGTCAGCTAAGAAAAGCCACATGTCACAGTCTTGCTACATACAACCAACTACTGATTACCAACTGATTCAGAAGACTTTTTATCTCTACATGGAAAAGGTACATTGCAAACTTATAGTATATGAAGAAAGTACATAAACTTATGCTATTTGCAGGTTTTATTCAATGTTTATGTTTAAAATGATATTCCTTCCCTTTTCTCCAAAGCTGTTATTTGACCAAGAATACATTGTCCAACTGATGACATCTTAGACCCAAGGAAATCTAATATTTATAATGTACAGCCCCTTGAATCTGTATAGCAATGCTATTGTGTAGAAGTTCCATTTTATAGATGGAAAAACTGGCTTGGGATGTTTAAGTAACTTGCCCAAGATATGTAGCCAGGAAAGTACTGGGGCACTTGAGTTTGGATCTAGTCTAATTCTAAGTTCAGAGCTCTTCACCACTGTGGTTCTATGCCTTCCACTCTTTCCTAGCACTAACGTCACAATTGACTCTGTTAAGAATATATTAGCAGTGTCTTCTGAATGCCTGTCTGAACTCATAGACTCAGTCATCAGTAGCGTTGGCCCTAAGAATACATAGACTTTATTAGCTGAGTGAATTGCCTTGGCAATATTGCTTTAAAAGAAGACTGTCATCTTTTGGTCTCATTTTTCTTGTGCTATAAGGTCCCCAGATTAAAACTTCTCAAATAAATAAATAAATAAAACCCTGCAGCTCATACTCTTTTTCTCTCTTGCACATAGCTGGACACATAATAAGCAATCAATATTCTTATGAATTAGTTAATCTTCAGTTTCTAAAAACACAGAAATATAATTTATTATTTTAAAAACAAACATAGAAATCTGAGTTTATTCCCCTATTCTACTATTGTTCACTGTATTGGAGTCAGGATCTAACAATTAAAACTCCATATTGGGGTCTACATAAAACTACTTCCTTCATTCTCCCCCATATACACATGCTTCTCTGCCCCCTTCTTTTCACAACAATAAAAGTCATTATGGCCTAAACTAACTCAATAAAACACAGTATTTCTATTTTACCTCTGGAACATTTATGACACAGATCTTCTAGGGCACAGCACCTGGGAAAGGAACCCCAAGAAAAACAATCATGCTTCCTGCCTCATTCTTCATCTCCCTAGCATGTCACCCGTTCCCCTTACCTCACACCAAGAGCTCTGATGGGCAGTTGTCACTGATCTCTCGAAGTGCTCAGAGCCTATTCACAGAAGGCAAAAAGTGGACAAAAACTATTTTAATGAACTAAACCTTCAGAGCTGAGCTATTTGGTACTGAATTCCAACCTCCAACAAACTATATTTAACTTTGGTTTGTTTTCACATTCTAAAGAACAATTGTGGCAGTTTTAGTCTTTATCTCCATGCATCTTTGTCTTAGTGGACTGAGCCTGGCAAAAACTAAATGTGAAATTTGTAACTATTTGGGTGTGAAAATGAACACACACAGTAAACACAACCCATTCTTATGGCCAGAGAACTCTTTTACTAGCTTCTAAAGTTAAGAACTACTTACTACTCCAAATCTTATTTTCTATGGGTGATATTGATACTTCAAACTGGAAGTTGGGGGTCAAGCATTCTTTCAGAGATCACCCAAGCTAGCCTGTACAGAAAAATCCTAAAATTATATTCAAAATTTGATTTGTCCAATTTTAAATACCTAACTTTCACCTTATATCCCCTCATTTTGAGCTTTAACCACTGTTTGGTATTTATGGAAAACAGCTCTAAGTTAATGAAAGAGAATATATACCATTAAAAATCTATATGCCGATTAGATTTATAGAGCATAATTCAATAATTTTTATAAAGCAATAAAAACACTTGCCAACTCTCATGAAAAACAACCATATGTTTTGGTTTTAATAATGAAAATGTTTTATAAATAAGCTCCAATTATGGTCCATATTATTTAAAAAGCATTGAATCTTTTCCTCTTCCAAGTATGTTTTTTCTCCATTTTTTGAGGCACCTTTAATAATTTACATGTAAATTTATAATATTTCTAATTTATTATTTTTAACCACAAAAGAAATGTTAAGTTTTTCTCTTTTAGTTTATAGTATTCCTTTAAAGGATATTTATCAAATTAAATGACTAATGCATCAATTATAAAAAACATTTTATCCTTATAAGAACTACTTTCATCCATAGATTTCAAAGCAAATTAAATCACGAGCATAGATTATTCTATCAAATTCAGGGACTGACTCATTCCATGAATTAATATGCTCACTTTAGATTATATGAAAATAAAACTTTTAATGTCTTTTATATATCCCCACATCACTTATGCATTGGTATAAAATATGACCGGATTCTTTCTGGAAAGCAATTTGGAAATATGTACTAAAAAGCTTAACAAAGTTTTTTCCTTTGACCCAGAGTCTATTATAAGGACATAATCACCAAGGCTTATCAAAATTTCTAGACAATACATCATAACAGTGCTATTTTTGATAGTGACAAATTGGAAATATCATCGATGTTCAATGATAGAGGCCTACGTAAGTGACTTACAGTCAATTCATATGATGACAGCTATGTAAACATTAAAATCTAAGGTTTTAAAGAATATTTAGTAATACAAAGAAGTGCTTATGACAAAATGTTAAGTTTAAAAAAAGGCAAAACTGTATATGCTAGTTTTTAACAGTTCTACAAAATTAGAATTCTAGTATATATACTATAGATAGACAAGAAAGGGCATAGAAGAATGGAAGGAAACGTACCAGACAAGTATTCTTGGTTTTCTTTGAGTGGTAGGATTATGAGGGATTTAAAAATCCTTCTTGGTATTTTTATACCTTCTACAATAAGCATCTATTATTTTTATAATAAGAAAAGATGTTATTAAAATAATATTTTAAAAAGTCTAACAAGAAAGTATAAATTTAAATAAATGATACTGAAGAAAATGATTTACCGAGACAGTTCTTTATATATAAGTGAAAAAAGTGATCATAAAACATTTTGCATAGTATGCTTCTGTTTTTATTAAATATATATGAATTTGAAAAGAAAAAAGTTTGAAGGATAAATACAAAATATAAATAGGAATTATCTTGAGGTTGTGGGAATATAGATTATTTATATTACCTAAAGATTAATATTGTCTTTAGGCAACTTTTTAATTGTATACTCTGTAATATTCTTGCGCACCCACATATATATTTTATTAATATTTGTGTTCTACAATAATAACCTATATATAATATATTATATAAAAATGGAAATATTAAGAGGATGAGATATAAAATACAAATAAACCTTTAATTTCCTGTTTCCAAAAGGTTGTCTTGGAATGCAAACACTCCATTTTAGAAAACACAGATCAAAAAGAGCTAATATTTTGGGGTATGATTTTTTTTAATTATAAAGTATTTCTAACATATTGAAAAGAACAAAAAAATAACAGGACAGATTTCTGTACCAAATTTAACTATCCAGATGTGACAAAATTTAGCATTTTTCCTCATTTGCTTCAGGCCTTTTTTAAATAAAATAAAATCATGTAAATTTAAATATTTTCTTGTTTGCTCCCCAGAGGAAACCTCTATCTGGAAGATGTAGTATTATTCTTCATAATCTTATAATTATACTTTTAGCATATAGCAAAATAGAAGTGGCTAATGAATTTTTAAAATTACTATAAATGATTTAAAAGTGATGTATCTTTTATAAATGGCTTTTTAAAATCAACTATATGTTCTTGAGATGTATCTATAGAGATACATGTAGAATTCATTCATTTTAACCACTGTATAGTATTATTCTGTTTTACAATTCACAATTTATATTTCTATTTCATAGTTGATAGACATTTATGTTGTTTCCAACTTTTTTTTACCACTTCAACACTGCAATGAATAGTCTTACACAGGACTCCTTATATATGAACATATTTCTTTTTTTTTTTTTTTTTTTACTGAATATAACTAGGGTAGAAATTGCCGTGTGTGGGGCATGCACAATTTCAACCATATTAGACATTGCCAGATTCTCTCCAAAGGTGGTGGATGATTTACACTCCTAACTCTAATAAATAAAAAGATAGGTATATATTTGTATAAGCATGTGCACAGAGAGAGTCTAATCTTTTATCAGTTATACACATTGCAAACATCCCAGTCTGCAGCTTGTTTCCCAGTGTATTTAATCTAACTCAGCAATACTTTCCAGCATGGTTTGTACTTTTTATTTAACAAATCTTTCTCTGTCCCATTTTATATAGGTATTTTATGTTTAATTCTAAAAGTTTAAAATTTTTCACACATCAGAAATGTATTTTTATATAAGAAATCTGTACTTTCACAGGTATATCCAATATTTTTCCAATCAGTATTTTTAAAATTGTGATGCCACTGAACAATGATTCTAGCTCACAGAGTACCAAATTCCCATATGCCTATATTCTGGGCTTTCTGCTCTTCTTCTGGTCTATTTTTTGTCTTTTAACCAATATCCCCATGTCTGAAATATTGTACCTTTATAAGACACCCTAATAACTTCCACAATGAGTTTTTCCTACTATTCTTCCTGAACCTTCCTTGAATAATGTGTGTGTGGGGGGGAGGGGTCCTGGGGATTGAACCCAGGAGTATTCTACCTCTGGGCTACACCCAGAGCCCATTCTGTTTTTTGTTTTGAAATAGAGTCTCTCTGGGTAGCTAAAAGTCTCCCTAAGTTGCTGAGGCTGGTCTCAAACCTGTGATCCTCCCATCTCAGCCTCCAAAGTACTGGGATTACAGGCCATATACCACCATGCCCGACTTCTTGACTACTTTTTAAATCTTTATTTTCCATGCAAACCTTGGGATCAGCTTGCTAAGTTCTGTCTACACTTTTTGTGAGTTAACCGTTTCTGCCTACAGTTTACTCACAGAGGAGGGCAACCATGCTCCATTGCTCCAGCACCTTTCAGGAACTCTCAATATGTTGTCTCAAGTTTAGTCAACTAAGTCCTATAGAGTTAACTAATCCTGTATCATTTCTTTTACTCAAGGTTCAATTCATTAGAATTACATCTTTTCAATAAGGGAAACAAAAATGCATAAATAATTTCGAAGCCTTGCCCTTTTTTTATGTTTCAGTAGTATATTTAATTTTTTATACTTTTATTGGTGCATTGTAATTATATGTCATAGTGAGATTCAAAGTGATACAAATAGTGATACATGCATATCCATGTTTATTGAGGCCTTGCTTTGATTTTCTCTCTCATACCCTACTACCACCACATGGACATTCAAACATACCCTTAACTTACTCAAAAGGTTATCACCTACTTTTTAGAGAATTTATTGGATTGTGGGCTTGAGTGATCAGAGATTTTCTGAAACTCAAAGCAGTACACATGATTTAACCTATGCTCTAATAATTAGTAGAATATTTGTAATCAAAATAGACCTGGAGAAGTCCAACATGAATAATTTGCCAACTTATCTAACACTTAATTAGACTAATATTTGGGTCATGCTGTCTAATGAAAGAAGGAAGAATGGGGAGAGAAGGAAGCAAACCTCATTTTTTTTTTTACGATCACTTAAGATTTTTCTCTGAAATGTTTTTCTCCTGTGAAATGTCCAGTTTATAAATATACATAATTAGTACATATTTTATAGTGTGTATTTACAACTAATACAAAAATTTTGGAACTCATGTTAGCTAAGTATAAACACACTAATCATTTCATGGTATACCACATCAAAACAAGAGACCAAAAGTATAATAAATGTTTTTATTACTATTATTATTATTTTAGGGAGATAAATTCTATCACACATCTCTGTTGTTTTCTTATGCTATGTGCTCTAAAAAGTGCTAAGCAGTCATTTCTGGACCAAAAGCATTGCATTAAAAGACAGCAAGTTCTAGGAGAAAGACAGCCTATTGGCTACAATTTTATTCAAATATTCTCTAACAGCTTTCAGTGGAGCCAACCCAATGTCTGTGGAGTCCTCAGCCGAAACATGCCAGAGTTCCAGTCCAGGGTGTCACTTGGGAGAATTTCTAGTCTTTTTGACATTTTGTTATCCAGGCTTTTGACTTTGGGGACACGCACATCTTGAAATATCCCCAACAGTTTCAGGAACGGTGCTTGTGTGTGTTCCCTAATCTCCCATATGGCAAAACATCTTAGGAAACCAAAATTCACAGTCAATGGAAGCCAACAAAGAGATGAGGATGTGAGAGGGAAATCATAATCACAGTGGAGGGAGGAAGGAAGGGCCATTTCAGAAGCTTGGGCCTCTCAGACATGTGTCCCTTCTAAAAATGAAGCTGGTACTTTTCTTTCTTTCTTTTCTTTTCCCTATTTTGTTTGTTTAGGGATGACCCTATGGGGAGTCTGCCTAGCTTAGGTCCAGGCAAGGATACCACAGCTGGGTGACCTTTTTGACTGGCCTTTGCAGCTGCAAGAGGAATAGGACCCATCAGAGCTGCACCTAGCAAGTGTGAGCCCTGTAATCCCAGGCAATGGAGGACCTGGAGCAGCCAAGGCATGTGAGGCAGGGCAGAGAGGGAAAACCAAAACGGGCACTCATTGTGTGGAGAAGGCTGTGTGTGCCCTGTCCTTCATTCCCTTTAGCACCCCAGCACGATGCTTCTCTGTCAACATTAATGCCAAACACTCAGCACAAGTAGAAGCTAATTTCATGGAAAATATTTAAGTAGATGCTAGAATGAATCCCTAGAAATCCAACTGTCCAGACCCAGATGGAAGCTCACTGTCTAAAAAGTGGGGCATGGATGCCAGGGATTCCTAGGTGATCCCCAAATATCTCAACAGCCCCATTTCACAGTCAAATAAGTTAAGGGGACCAAGAAAGCTTTCTCTTGCTCAAAAATACTAGCATTTTACAACAGCAAAAGGCTCTGCCATAGTCTATATGAACCCCTGATTGCACATGAAATGTCCAGTTAAGTTTGGGGATTTGGCCCACACTGTAATCTCACTACAGTACAGGCTACATATTATGGAATTCAGCTTTCAGGATTTCAGACTAATTAGAGAGGCACCCAGTAGCACTATGCGGGTTCTGTCAGCATTTCCACTATAAAACCCCCTTTTCTGGGGTTTATAACTTGACCAATAAAAGATAGCCCCAGGCTGGAATGCAAAAAGGTTCAACCTAGGAACAAGATTTTTTGTTTTAAACTAAATTTCATTAAAAATCAGTTCTTATAAGACCAGAGCAATAAAAAATATGCTGGTTTCATTATTTCTGATGTTTTCAGCTCCTTTTTAAAAATAAAAAGGAAAACATAAATGCGTTTTCCAGGCATCAGGTCTATGTCTTTTTCGCTTGGAATAGATTTTAATGAAAAATATTTGAGTTATTAGAACTCAGAAGAAACGATTGCCTGCCTCACACTAGTTTTGTTTGGGTCTAGGATTTAGCCCAGCTCAAATCGATTCAGAAATAAAGAGTGTATGATACCTTGAATCATAGGGGCATCAATGGTTTTTCATGATTAGCACATGTTAACCACCAGCACGCTGTGGAGTAAAATCCTAAGTACTAGCAGGGCTTACTGACAACAAAGCTTTGCAGTGATCCCAATGTTTTACATGATCCATTAATACTTACAAAGGACTATTTCATTTTCTGCATCTTGGTAAGAGGAAATGAGGAATGTATAAGCTCCACAGACTTTCTATTATATACCTTTCATTACAAATACAATTAAACATTATCTTCTTAGCCGGGGTATTATTTTATCATTTCTAATTAGGATTTTATCTTATTGGTAAATATTTTACCTTAAAATATTAAAACAGTAGGAGTATTTATTAGAATTTAGCCAAAAAAGAACGGAAAGGGATTGGGAAGCATTGTGTCTGGAGCAGCCTACGTGGTTTTTCGGTGCTTTCTCTGTTCCTTCTCAATAAAAATTCACAGAAATCCCATGAAAATAAGGCTCCAGGAGTTTAAATAAGTTTACTCAAAGTCACAAAGTTAATTGGCAAAGTAGAGATTCAGAGGCAGTGAGTTTAAATCCAAAGACTGTACTCTTCCTGATTTTTTTTTTTTTTACTGTACAGCTGCTGTACAGTCAACTTTCTTTCCCCTTCTTAAGTCATTTTTCTGCAGGATTATTAATTACCTGGTAATTTCCTCAGTTTCTACCCACAACAACTTTCAAATTATCCTTGCTTTTTACTGGCAGAACTGTTATAATCTTAAAGAAAATGGTTAGAGTAGAACTTCATTTCCAAAGCATTAGATTCCCAGGGTGCCCTACAATCATACCAACCCTAGAGGGATGAAGAAAAATGTCTCTTCCAGAGAAATGCCACAGGCCCTTCTAAGGGAACTGTCAAGTCAGAGTCACTCAGCTTAGAACCAAAGGAAGGTTTCTGAATCTGCTGCAGACAAGCTTCATCCAAAAGGCCATGTGAGTCCTTTTGCAAAGAAGAAGCTAAAACTTGAGGAACGTTGCAGCGGCCATGCATGTTTCACATCAGGGCCACTGCTTTCAGAGAGTCATTCTCTGTGTCTTTGCAACCTACTACTAAGCTCTATCTATAGAACAAGCTGCATGTGCTCCATTGGGAAGCAATGTCCCATGAGACCTCTTTTTGACCATTGATATAATATATATTGGGAAGAATGACTGCGAGAGATCTGGAGAGCCCCTAATCTGCCAGATGATTGGCTCTTGTTCCTACAGAGCACTGTCCTGGTGTGGGAAGGGGCTGTGGGTAAGGACCAAGAGGCTGAGGAGACTCTTCCCTTGCTACCAACCTCTTTTTCCATTCTAGTATATGCCATTCTTCTATCCAGCCACAGCCTTTACCACAAGGATGATATTTGCACCATCTACACATAAACAAAAGTAAAGGGCATCTCCATCAAGAATGCCCTTGCTTTTGCCTATTTAAATTAGAGCCGTCATGGAAAACCACATGCTCTTAATGGCCTTTAAGTGGCTAAAGAAAACAGTAAGTTCCCTCCTAGAAGCTTGAGAACAGAGCTCCTTTCCTTCCCATTTGTTTCTTGGTTAACCAGACTAGGGAACAAAAGAGTTGTAAAATATTTGTTAGGCTGCAAAGCTTAACAAAGACATGTTAAACAACACTGATGACGATATTGATTTCCTTCTCTCCATTCCTGCTTACTCCCAGCTGCTAACTCAGAATGACTGTCCTCAGCTTGTGGCTGTTTGGTAGCACTGAGAATACACAAAGTTCAGAGAAAATAGATTTGTTTGGGTTCACATACATATTTGGTTGTGACATGGAGCAGTTTGGATGTTGTTTTTATTGTCTAAGAATCTGTGGCATGCATACCACACTTTGTAGACTGTGGTCTTCCACCTGGACCTAGATGGTTGGATTTCTAGAGATTCATCTTAGCGTCTATGTAAAACATCTTTTATGAAACCAGTTTCTATTTGTATTCAAGTGCTTGAAGCTAAGGTTGGCCCTCATTGACCACCAACTGCACTGTCAGTGCTGCTTAAAAATCTCCTGGCAGGGTAAACCCACATTTCCTGCCTTTCTGGTTACTCAGACTCATGAGGGGCCCTAGACATGCATGCGCATATGTCTGTCCATTTGGCCCACTCAGGAAACCTCAACTTACCACAATTCAGACGTGGCAAACAGAACATTTACAGTAATTTATCCACATTAAAAAGGTCCTCCTCTGTTTAGTCAGAGAAATCACAGCAGGGTTCCTTTTTAAATCACACATTTTAAATGATTTCACTTACAGCTAACAGTTCAGCAAAACATCTATACTGTAAAATGAGGAAATGAAATCTAAATATTATATGCTTTTAATTGATTGATTCTGATGTATGCATATATATCTCAGAAAAACTGTAATCATATTCTTGAGGGAAAAATAAAATTATAAAGTTTGAGAGCAGAATATCTTTAATTTTCTTGACAACTGCCCACAGTATCTGATATAGTGCTTTTTATAGAGCAAGAGCTCAGAAAGGCCCATCACTGAATGACTTAAGTGGCACGTGGTTCAATGCCCAGTAGGGTCATAAATTACTTGATTAATGCTAATTATTTTTTGCCTTCAGTGCTCATGATCAATATATCTGTCTTTGATTTTGTTTTTACTGTAAATGTATTTCTTTGCATACATTAAATTTCCCACCAGTGAGCATAGGCCCAAGGGCAGAGACCAAGCTTTTCATGTTTTTCATTGTTTCCTCTGCACCTGGTTTGAAGAGAAGCACATAGTAGGCACTCAATAAATGATTGTTCAATGAGTAATTCAGTAATTGAAAGGCTCTGCCTTATTAAGAAAGGGTTAATATATCTGTGTATATTCTACAGCATTGCTTCCCCCAAAAAACCAGTGAATCGCAGAAAAATTACTGGGGCTTCTTCTCACATAAATGAGTTCAGAAGGACATGATGAATTTCTTCCTGCTCCAGAGCTATCAGGTTGTATTCAAGTATTTGCATTTCAAGAAATAAACCAATATAAAAGAGCTCTTCAGCTTTAGAATACATTAAAAAACATAATTGCTTCAGGATCATACATACTCTGTTGAGTAACAGTTTGTTACCTTATTCTTTGTTTGGTTTGGTTTAGTTTTTTAAATACACCTTTGTTGGTACATTGCAGTTGCACATCATAATGTAGTTCAGAGTGATAGGGACATACACGCACAATTATATCATAGAATACTAATATGCTAAAGTAAATGACAACCAAACAACAGTCTCACAAACACCAGGTTAATGGCAAGTTAAATCCTAAACCTCCCCATGTTGATTAGCATTTCATTTGTACCTTTTTTAGTACTGTCACCCCACACCAGGGACACCTGGGCAAGGAACTCCCAGTGCCCTCCCCATTTGCACCTCCTTGCCCTATGACTAAATATTTCATCAGGAACATAGGCTAAATCATTTAAAATAAGTTGGGCCCATACTTGCTCTGCAGAAAGCAAGCTCTTAGGTAAGGGAAAGACATAAATAAACATCAACCAGATTCCCAGAGCACATGGATTTGGATTCAACAGGAAACATTTAAGTTTTCAGAACCTTCCCTTTCAGTTACCCACACATCTGGGGACTGCAGTCCTTAGTAACTAACTGCCTTCCTGTCTGGCTGTCAGTCTTTACTTCTCTCTTACATGAAAGAGAGAAGAAGAAGGAAAAACATCTGGAATTTTGTTGGAGGATACAGATAACATGGGGAATATTAAATAGTCTTAGGAATTTTTTTTAAATTCCCAGTTTTTTCTTCTTCCTTTTTTCTTCTTCTCCCAATGCCTTCCCCAGCCTATTTTGAAACTCCTTTTGGCTTGCTGCTTCGGCCCTGAGCTCTCACTTCCCAGCACTCACCAGTAATAATTACAATCCACCTTCACTGTGATTAGAGTAAATAAAGAAGAGGGTTTCCTATGTCATTCTAACAACATATGTACACAGTGGAAGTGAGAGACAGAGCCCCTAATATGTGTACTAGCAACACAAAAGCACACCCTCCTTTTTGCATACATATTTACCCAATTTCATCCAGAGGGCTCATGTGCTTCAATTGCTCATTTATTCTTCAACCTTGGATAAAGAGATGAGGTGAGAGAGGGGGAGGGACAGACAGACCTATAGATGACAGATCTGTAGACAATGTTGTTAGCATGCCAGATCTTATTACTGAACCATGGGAGGTCATGTATGCCACATCCAGACTCCATGGGGACCACCACATTTAAAAGAAGATGAAAAAAATGTGATGTTGGGGGAAAAAACCCTCATGGGCAGCCTTCAAAGGCAGAGACAGGTTGTGACTGGATTAACATTTATTGACTGTTTAAGCCTGCTTTTTTGCTTCAGGACAGAGATACACGAGTTTAATTGCGGAGGCTGTTCTGCCAACTGATCACTAGAGTGGCAACCAAAGCTTAACTAATCGGTCCTTCATTAGCGAAAAGTCTCTATTACAAAACAAATTAAGCATGCTCTGATCCTAACCTACAGGTCCAATGGCATTACGGCAAACTTTAAGCTGTTAGAGCAGAGAGAAACTTATTAAGGGTTAGCGCTGAGATAGCACTTTGCTATTGATTTTACAATACACAGGTATTATGATTTATGGAGTGCTGGTGTCACTCTAACAAGCTGAAGGACACACAATATCATCTCCAGCATCATTAAAATTCAGAAGCCTCTAGAACTAACTCATCAACCACTGTACATTGTCACAGACTATGGAGCTGGGCTCTGGTTTCAAAATGTCCTAAGCTTTGAGACCGTCATCTCTCTACTTGCTTGGCAATCAGAAATATAGAGCAGCCCCTCCAAATGTACTCAGTGCCTACAATTAATAATCATACATTATTGCTACCAAGTTGTAAACTACACTTCATTATTTAAGTTTGCCTTTTAACATTCAGAGCTATTTTGTACACATCTACTACATATCCATCTAAGAAAGGCTATATGCCAATATATAACTGAAGCAAGGCTCTAACAACCATACCAAAAAAAGATTGCTTTATTTTTTAACACATAAAAAGCTGGCGGGAGTAGCTGTGGTAATCACTCAATAGATATTCAATGAGCACCAATTATGCTCAAGTCATAGTAATAAGAGATAATCATTACTAAGCATTTATACTACTGTGTTCCAGAATTGGTCTAAGTCCTTTCACTTTGTCAACATCTTTAATCCTACAAAATCCTTTGACATGGTAAGTATTTTTACTCCCTATCTTACTGATAAAATAAAATAGAGGCCCGGAGAAGTCAAGAAACTTTGCTCAGAGAAGTTAAGTGCCTGGGTACCACCTGGAACAGCCCACATTCAAAGTGAGGCAGTCTGATGCCAGGCTGTATCCTGAGCCTACTTCTGTGTATAATAATAATTTCTCTTAGCAAATGCAGCATCCTTTCAACTAACTTCAAAGTCTGTAATTCAGTAAAATCTAATTTAAGTAGAAAATAAAAGAAAATTGATCACTAGTTTTCTCAAAAACCTTCAGATAGTGTTATTGAGACACCCTCTGATTTTCTTTTCTCTGAGTAATATAATCACAGTGAATATGATATTCTTTCAGAGCACTCATATTCTATGCCTTTAATCACTTTTGAAAATTTCTACTTTGTACGAGATGATTGATAGATAAATCAAACACATTTTTCTTTCTGTTTTCACACCACTCCCAACCCCTAATGAAACACTGTGCTAATTTTTTAAAAGCATCTGTAGTGTTTACAGTCTATGTTGACTAAGACTAGTTAAATTACAAAGTTATAATTTAGCTTTATACCTGTGTTCTCTTTAATAATGGTTAACAGAATAGAAATTTGCAAGTGGTGTGTCTGTATTGTATCTGGAAGTAAAGAATTTGGGGATGGGTTAGCAAAAGAATCTTCTTTCAAAGGTCTCTCACCTTTGTGTTCTAAAGGGGAACTATTGGAACTGTATTATAACTATATTGTTAATTCATGTTCAACTTTGTAATTCCAGATCATTTCTTCCCTAACGTAGACAGTGAGTCATTTTCTAAATCTTATTTGAGGTCTCCCCCACACACATACATTACACACATTATATCCCTATTAAGGATTGTCCTAACTCTTACTAGCCAGTTTTACAATTTGAAAGGTTATTAAATTTTTAATTCTGCCTGTCATTTCCTCTCACTATCCTGGTGCCTTTCATTATTTAAGTCTCCCAACATTTCAGAGATATTATAGATTGAGAGCAGGAACCTAAGGAAGACTATCCTCTAAGCCAGTGTTGGATTAGAAACATCTTCTCCTTTGTTATCTCTCCACTCAAGTAGGTTTTCTCTGCTTGTGAATTTAACTTGCCAGTACCAAGGAGTTTTCATGGTTCTAATTATCTTCTGATCATGCTGGTCCTTTAACTGGAAGTGCCCTTCCCTCCACTCTCTGCTTACAAAATCACGATTTATTATTGGAGGTAGGACCCAAGCAACATTCCTTCAAAGAAGCCTTCTGTGATTCCCCATGTTAAAATTAATCATTCCTTCCTCATCTGTTTGCCTGTGTTAGCAACTTAATTTTGACTGAATCAAAGCCTTGCTGAAACAAAGTTGTATATGAAGTCAGAGTTTTACCCAAATGCACTTTTGCTGTGTTTACTCAGTTGATCCCTGGAAGTTTAAAATCCTCCATAACATTCACCTCTAATACCTTAGTGTTATTTTCACATCTTGCAAAGTATTGTTTTTCAGAATTTCAGCCCTTTTTGTCTTCATTTGATCAAGTTTGTTCCTCAATCGCTTATATCTTTCTCACATGAATGATTAGGTAGATTTTCTTGTGTCCTTAGCAGCATTTCCTTTTAAATACACAGCTTTTCTGAAATCCTTTGTCCTATGGGATATGCATAAATGTGTCTTTATCCCCATTTTCATCCCCAAGATCCATAGGAGATGGTGGAGGCCTCAGCTATGAGCTAATGCAGCCCCTCATTTTCTAGATAAGCAATTAATCTTGGGGAGACTGAGGAGACTACCTGGAAATCACAACTAGTCAGAGTGTCATAGATGGATTATAATCACTGTTCTGTTTCTAAACCTGAGGAAGCAAGTTGGCCACACCCAGGTGTGAAAAGTAAAATCAACCACAGTGGTGCTGGTTGGTCATATGGTGTTTTATTAAATGTGTCTTTACACAACCATCTGCCTTCTTTCAATGGGGTCATCTTGTCAATTCCTCTAAGCTTTCTGACTCTGGTTTTTGAAAGTTAATGCTCTGGGTTTCTTCGCCCCCCCCCCTCCCCCACAACCTTCAATTCTAAATTCAGTTCACCTTGACCAAAGTAACCATCTCCTCGCCTATTCTCCCTTCTCTGGAAGAATGAGTCAAGATGACTTAAAAAGTATACTCTGTTTCTGCTCATAACTTTTCATTCCATAAATAGCCTCCAAGTCTTCACACATGGTATGTACTTCTCCCCAACACTGTCATGGTCCTAAACTTCATTCATGACTCATCTAAAAGGCCAATGCATCTTCTGATTATACTCAGCCCCCTCTGTCAGAATTAATTGTCTAATCCTTTTCCCTTTGCAATACCTTACTTTTGCCCCCATGCCAGCTCCTACTGCAGTCTGTTTTCTATTAGGATTTCTTTTTTATTCATCATTTACTAGACTGTACTCCTCCAAAGCTATTTTTCCTTTAGGCACTGAATAATTTCTCAAATAATGACTTAAATAAATGTTTGTTGAGTAAATAAATAAATAATGAGAAAGGCATTACAGATTTCTGTTGCCTTTTCTATACAAACAGGTTTACCCTAAAACTCTAGGAATGCCTTGTTAGCCAAGGATTTTTAAACCAATTTTTTTCTAGAATGAATGGCATAAAGGAATTCCATGATACAGAAATACAAAGTATATTGTGGTATACTTTAAATATCATAAGTCTAAATTATTCTTTCTAAATATGACCTAAGCTTCACAATTAATTATGATAAATTATAATCACTATTTTTGGCATTTCTTACCCTCATTATTTATAATAGTGAGAGGAAAGACATGTTCCAACACCTACATTATCACCAAAATAAATAACTTCATAAAAAGTATTATGAACCAGTTTCAATGTTGATGTTTAGATAGTTTCAAACCATCCCCAAAAGATTCAAATGAGAGCAGAAAATGTTGCTCACTCTTTTTGGACATTTAATATAAACAAATACATATTTAAATATCTGGAAACCCCCACATAGCTGCCTAGATATTCTTTCTTCTATTTGGGGCACAGATTGATTGTGTTTGCACCATTAGGTTAAAGGTGTTCTCACACCAAACCCAGACCTGTCTTTGCTTCTTCTCATCACTTATAACTTGTGACGTCACCCTTTCACTCCTTGAATAAATCCAGGATCATCCCCAGCCCATATAAATCTGTTCTGCCCCTTTGCTTCTGTCTTCCTGTACAGTGTACTGTAAATAATCATAATGGAGTGGTGTGGAGAGTTCTGTGGTACACTGGAGACCCCTGTTGGTGAGACTTGGGTGGTGAATTTGTAGCCTGACATCCTGAGTGAACAGAAAGTGGATCAGATCGGCTTCTGCTCCGCTCTTTTGGGTTCCGGGAGACCAGAAAAACAACACCGTTGGCAATTTTTGCATACTGATTCATCTGTTTGTGAAAGCAAATATGTGTATGCTTACTGTGCTTTGTGTTTGTATGAAGACATAGCTAATAAGAAGACAGCACAAATGACAAGAAAAACAATACATGACCTCCTGTGATTTCAGGGCAATTCATTTTCAGTAGACAATTCACAATAAGGATAAATGCAGCATAGCTGTTATATAAGTGCATATTGATCAAAATATCCCCAAGCATTCACAAAGTTCCAGTCTCTCTGAGAATTAGGTAGTAAAATATATACTTCGTATGCCTAACTTTAAAGACAGTATCATTTTGCTTTTCAATATTTCTGTGATTGAGTTTAATAAATAACCAGGTTTTTTTCAGGGCCTTTAAAAGATACCTTGCTTAATTTAAATTTTAATTTAAAAGTTACTGGTTTAAAACCTCCGAATGTCTAGAATAAAATTTTATTTAAAAATCATAAAGGAAAAATTAATTTATAATAATGAAACAATTCCCTCTTAAACTTAGTATATTCTTCAATGGGTATGCTGAAATTAGTTTAACAGCTTAAAAGATGAAAGAACCAAGGTTTCTATTAAAATTATAATGTAAAAGATTGTATATAATGCCAAATGTATCATAAATCATTCATTTGGAGTGGGGAAACTGAGAATGTTATTTCATAAATACTCTCCAGTGCTTTTCTTTATTTTCATTATTTTCCACAACTAACTTTAAAATAAAAATTTAAAAAGAGTAAGGGCAAAATGAACATGATAGCCATTTATTCCAAGCATTTGATTTAAGAACAGTAAAACTTTTACCCTAGCCACACTTTCCTGAAAAAGCAAAGCTCATCACTTACCAGATGAAAAATGCCTTTCTGCCTAGACTCAAACTGCCCAAATCCTTTGACTGGCATATTAACATAATATATCTTATTAGACAAAATACTGCTAGTGGGAAAAAATACTGAGAAAAATTTACAGGCACAGTCAGTTCTTCATCACCTTTGCTATTTTTTTT